>UESW01004722.1:224456-326599 GCA_900491605.1 Calamus simplicifolius
TAAGTGTTAGAATTAAAGTGGAATTAATGTGCCTCTTTGAATTAACGAGACGATGGAATTCTAAGTGACTAGAATTCATATCTCTTTGGTTTTCACCGAACGTCGGAATTAAACAAAAGGTTGCGTCTCTTTGGTTTTCACCGAACGTCGGAATTAAACAAAAGGTTGCATCTCTTTGGTTTTAATCGAACGGCAGAATTCTAAGTGTTAGAATTAAGCCTATAAATTGGAGGACATTTTTCACCAGAAAAGAACACAACACACGATATGTCATGGATTGAAATTCTAAAGAGTTAGAACATAAAATCCTAGTGAGATTCTGGTGTTAGCAAAAGTTTGGTGGATCTTGAAGGAAGAATTCAAGTGGGAGGATTCAAGATCAGCAAAATTATTTTTTTGCGAGCTAGCACTCCCGGGAATCCGATCATTCGGGGGTTCGCATGGACGATACTAGGGGCCGGATGATTGAACAGCTACGGAGCACAAAGGATTTACCTACTGTTCTTAAGGTGAGTGATTTGATCCCTAGATCTTAAGGCATGCTTCAAGACGAGTAGTATGACTTCTCATCTTAAAAATTAAGATATGATCTTAATTATTTAATTTATATTCATTATTTAGATCAAACAATCTTATAATATAAGGCAAAGATATGATGTTGATGCATGTTAGATAGATTAATATTTAATCTTTAAAATTTTGCATTGATAATTGTTATCAAATTATTAAATATGCATGCCTCAGAGTTTATTTCTCCCTACAGCTCTTTGGCGGCGAGGCAGGCTTGTATGGCGGTAGGCTCGATGCTTGTCTGAGCCCTTTGCCTCCTTCTTCTTCAGTTGCTCGGCTCAAGCTGACCTTCGTGATTCTTCAACCCTGGCATACTTATCTGCCAGGGACATCATATTTGAAAGGCTCTTCGGGTAGTTCACCTCCAGAGCCAAGTAGAAATTCCCTTCCTTCAATACTCCTCCAGCCAAGGCAGACATGGCTACCTCGTGGTTGAGTGGTCGACCTCCAGGAGGGCCGTATTAAAACGACCAAGGTAGTTCGTTAAAGATTCCCCCTCTCTCTACTTGACTTCAAAGAGGGAATCAGATCTCCGTCGTTGGCGATGGTTGCTGACGAACTGGCTGATGAATAAACAACTTGGCTCATCAAAAGAATCAACGAAACTTGGCTTCAAGCTATTAAACTAGGTTCAGGCAGATCCCCTAAGGGTGGAGGGGAAAGTCTGGTACAGGATCGCATCTGACGCTCCGTGGAACATCATGATGGATTTGAAGCTACATAGGTGGTCGTCGGGATCAGTAGATCCATGGTATGGCTCAATGGTGGGAAGCTTGACATAAGGGAAAATCACTTCCCTCATGATCCTTTCAGAGAAGGGAATGCCCTGCTCCACCTTTGGCTGGGACGGAGAGGCTTGTCTGACGGCATCCAGCTCCTGATGCCATTCTCGACGCATCTCCTGCATATGTTGCCTAATCCCTTCATCCAAAGTGGTAGGAGGGATTGGGCAATGGAAAGATGGCAGCAGTGTCGAGTCTTGAGAAGACAACGGAGAAAGAGAACGAACCCATTGAGACCTGAGCGGGCTCCTCCCTCCAGCCCGCTGCGGCACTGGTTTTGCCTTTGTGGGTCGGTGAAGGTAATCCGTTACCTCGAGTGGATTAGAAAAAGAGGTTGCTGGTGGGATAGGGGCAGCCGCCTCTTCATGAAGCTGTGGAGCAGGAATAGCTGGGCAAGGAACCCCTTGGAGTCCCTGGATCAGCTGGGTCAGTGTCTGAACTTGCTAGACCAGGGTAGCAAACTGGTCCAGCGTCATCGCCACCGCCGGCAGTGAAGGGGTCTCAGCTGGCGGCGGTAGCGGAGGAGCTACACCGCTAACCGGATCAGGCCTTTGAGAGGCGGCTTAGTCTTGGGCATCGGACGTGGCTCTCTTCCGATTGGCCATTAGAGGATGCTCCTTCTGGTTTTGAACCTTGTCTCCTGTATTACAAGTTTACGGGACTTAAGGCCTTCCTCTGGCGCCAATCTGTTGCCACGGAAATCCGTTCTCTAACTCGGGTGCGCCCTGGCTCCGGGTCGGATGTTGGTCTCCCGCTCGGGGTAAAACCTACAAGACAGTCCTCACGCAGAGGGTGTTTCGGGGGCGGCCCTCTGCGGAAGACCCTCCGACGCCCAAGTCAGTGGAAATTCACAGCAAGCAAATATAAGGATAAGGCTCTCGCAGAAGAGTTTCTCTAGATGGGTGTTCTTCTGAGTTCTTAGAGCTTTGCTCGAACTTTAATGGAGTTTTTCTATATGAGAGTTAGTGAATGTGTACCTAAGAGGCTTCGGGACTATGGTATTTATAGGCGATCACCTGATTCTTTGGGTACGTCATAGGGGGTTAGAAAACTGTTAGGATTCGAAACATATTCGAATTAAGTTTGTTACGAGGCCGGTAGGATCCGTATCTTGTTAGTTAGAGGATCAACGGCCAGGAGAGTTGGTTGATGCCTTGAGATTCAGCGATTATGTAGGCCCTAGGCCACTCTTATGGCCCTTAGGCCACTTCTGGTATCCTTGGCATGATTCCTGTTTGGAATCTTGTTCAGTTATCATGAATTTAAACTCTTCCGCGCTTGATTCCGCAGAGGCGCTCGAGTGCCTCGGTCCGACCGAGGCATGGGACAGCTTGGTTTGCCGAGGCATAGGATGGCTCGGTTTGCCGAGGTATAGGATGGCTCGGTTTGCCGAGGTATAGAAATGGTTTCGGTTCGTCGGGACGACTCGACTCTGCTGAAGGCGATTCGGCTTCGCTATGGATGTGACAGCTGGCCGACAGGATGTTGGGATTGGTCTCGACTCAATTGTCGATGCGCGTGGGTATTAATGCGATGATAATTTTACCCTTCATCAATTATATATCGTGAAAATTATTTTAAAATTATATATATATCATAAATATTGTATGACATAAAAAGTTTTCAAAATTTTTAAGAAACCATACCTCTCCAAGTCTCAGCTAAGGTCCACCATTCTGTTCGTTATCACCGAGGAGAAGGGACAAACGGGAAGACGGTGAAGCAGCAAGAAGGATGAAGCAAGGGCAATGACAATTTAGAGTAGGCGTTTTCGATGGACGGAAGCATCCCATGGAGTTTCTTATCTTCTGCTGTATTGGATGTTTGGATTTTGTCCATTATCCATGCCTCCTAGGCATTCTCTTCCAACCATTGAATCCATGAAGTATGATTTCCATGACTTTTTTTGGATCAAATATGATGTGTTCATGGGTTTCTTGTGGCTACACCATGCATTGCTCTTCCCTAGCGAGATTGATGCCGAGTGTTGAGAATCACTTCCTTCCAAGTGTTTGAAGATGAGAATAATGTCACAATACATTGTGACCTACTACAAGGGGAAAGAGTTGGGGAGCTTCTAAATACACAGCAAAAGTTACTATCTATGCCCCCATTTTTTTAATTTTTTTAAAAATTAATTTTTTAAATTATTCTTAAATCCTCACCCTTCTTTTTTCGTTCGCTCCGACGCCCTTCTCCCCCGTCCCGACTCCCTCCCTTTCTTCTCTGTTTGCTTCGGCAGCTTTCATGGCGCCGACTTTCCTCCTTGGTCCGATCGTTTGACCCTCCCGAGCACCGGGACAAAGAAAATTCGGAAATGAGGCTTGGTGCTCGAAAGGAGGGCCGTCGAAGCGAATGGAAAAGAAAGAAAGAAAAGCCGAGGGGGCCTGCCGAAGCGAATGAAGGAGGGGGGAAGCCGAAGGAGGTGCTGGAGGGAAAGGGGGCGTCGAAGCGAATGGAAAGAAGCGAGGAGAGGGGGAGGGTGAAGGTTTTAAGAATAGTTTAAATAATTAATTTTTTTAAAAAAAAATTGAGAGTTGTAAATAATGATTTTTGCAGTGTAAATAAAAGCTTCCGAAGAGACAAAGAGTTGTCAAAGTTGTGAAGGCATTGTAGAACTAAAGGCCTCAGCGATAAGAAATCTACATGCAAGTTTTGCAGTTGTTTGACTGAACCCTAGTAGATGCCCATGTTCATCTACTGTCTTAGATATTTGTCTCAAGATAAAGGCTCTAACTATTTTTTTTTAGTCAACGATAACCACTTGCCTGCAAAGCCCATAGCAAAATCTAAAAAGATTGAAAGCACTTACTAAAAGGCTAGGATGGCATATAAAATGTTGTACAATAGAAAAAGCTAATTATTTCTCATACTCTATTTATTTGTTGATATGTTAATTGGCCAAAGAAAATAGTTATATATTTTATTTTAAATTGGCCATAGAGAAATAGTTCAGAGATGAGGGCAGCATGCGATGTAAAAAGTAAAAACTGATCTCTTGACAAGGTTGTGGTTACTAATTCTATTGTTTCAGGACCTTTGACTATTTTTTACTGCATGCAAATATCTATTTAACGCAACGTTTGCTTACAATCTATGCCTCCCCTTGTGTTTTCAAGCGGATGCTGATAGCTAAAGCTAGGATGGACCGTATAGCATGGGGATGCCATGTTTCTTTTTCTCACTTCCTACTCATATATCAAGCTTCAGGTTATGTGACTGCAGGCTCAAGAATCCCCTCCTAGCTTGAAAACAGGTTTTTAATTATTAAAACAAATAAAGTTAAAAGATTTCATTTTCATTCAGAATTTTTAATTTCATTGGATAATAAAATATGAGTTTTTAACTATAACTAAGTTTTTTTTTTTAAAAAAAAGAGGAGATATAATTATTAAGATAAAAAAGAAGAATTAATTTAAACAAGACCTTATTTAATGAATTAAGAAAAAATATTTACATGAAGGAAGAAGAAATTTATATAATTTGGGTTTTTGTATTAGATTGAACCATGTTCGAGTTTAATCAGGTCCATTTTTTTTATTGACCTAAGTTACATTTAGATAGCATAGAGGTTGAGTTGGGTTGAGTCTAATTTAAAAGTATAAAATTTAAACCTAAGTCATAATTTAAGGTGAATCTAATTCTCATCTTGATCCAATCCACTAATCTTTAAATATAGATTAATCAGATCTAACCATAATAACTTAGTCGAGTCATAAGTTGACTTAACTCATTTATAACCCTAAGAGAGTGTTTAGCTCATGAATTTCGAATCGTGATATTTTTAAAAATTCAGTAATCTTTTAGTTGCAATGTCATACAGCTCTATTTAGTTGATATATTAATAAATTGATTGAGCATTTAAGATTGCTTTAAAAATTAGATTACCATATTTTATAGCAATCTAATTCTCGTCGAGGGATTAGACAATATTAAATAAATGCAGATGAAAATCTTCATCTTACATTTTTCTCTTTTTGACATTGCACCTTAAACAAAATATTACTCATGAGAGAGGTAGAACCCATTTATTATAATGTATTATTTTAAAATCTAATTAATTTTTATTGCATATTAATATAAATAAAAAAAATATTATGTTAAATTGTATAATAATTAATTATTTTTTATATAATTATATTTATACAATTATAATATTTTATACTAATATATTAATACAATTTAATATTATATATTATGATATATAATAAAATATTAAACTTATTGTATAATTAATATAATTTAATAATTAAATTGTTATGATATTATTGTTGTAGTATTACATTATTATTTTATAATATAATAGTATATATTAAACTTTTATCCTTTTTTTTTTATTTTTAAAATTATTTATAGTTTCTTCTCATGGAAAAAGATATATTCTTTTAGGTTTCATCTCAAGAATCCAAACAGGGAGACCGTTGGGCCTAGGCTGGCTGAAGCAATCCGTTCAGCCCGTCTCCATAAAAAGAAGAGGAAAGATTTTGTACATCGCATCGATGGAGTAAATTTTATCTAGATATATATACGATATCTATTAAAAATATTAAGATATCTTTACGATACCCAGTTTTAAACTTACAACATCATAGTTATAACATTAAGACGTCTGTTCACCTAATTTTAAACATATGATATCTCAGTTTTAAATTTATGACACCCGTTCAAAAAGCAAAAAAAAATTACGACATCGTAATTGTAAACTTACGACACTGTAGCTATAAAATTACGATACACACTCAGAAAATATGTCTGAACACAAATTCTAAAAAAAAAAAAAGCTGTCTAATGCATCAATATTCGTTTAACTTTTTTTTGAAATTTATGTACAAACACGTTTTTTGAGTGGGTATCATAATTTTATAACTACGGTGTTATAAGTTTACAACTGGGGGCATCGTAATTTTTTTTTGCTTTTTGAATGGGTATCGTAAATTTAAAACTAGGTGTTGTAAGTTTAAAACTAGGGTATCGTAATTTTTTTTTTTGCTTTCTGAATGGGTGTCATAAGTTTAAAACTAGGATGTTATCTTAAATTTTTACGTGACGTGTTAATACCTATTTAGCTTTTTTTTTTTTAATTTGTGTACAGACACGTTTTCTAAATGGTATCAATTTATAGCTACGGTATCGTAAATTTACAGCTAGGATCTCATAATTTTTTTTTGTTTTTTGAACGAATATCATAAGTTTAAAACTAAATACTGTAAATTTAAAATTAAAATATTATAATTTTTTATTAAAATATTATAAAAATATTTTAATATTTTAATAAATATATATATATATATATATATATAATAAAAAAAAATAATGTTGCTTGTATAGAACTTGCTGTATCGGATGCTATGCATAAAGTCTTTTCTGGAAGGAGTTGCGCGCTTTGGGCATCGGGGTCCGGTGCACCAAGACTTTTCCCAGTAAAAATACATCTCTTGCCCTTCCTTTTTCCTTCCAGAATCCGATCAACCAGCCGGACCTGGGAAAAAAAAGGGATATTTTCTAGCCGGCGAGAGCCTGCCACCCACCTCTCCAGTCCTTCGATCTCCGTCGCAAACGATTTCAGATCTCGCGTTGTAGAACCCTTGCCGGTGCTTCGGTCCATTGCCTCCAATTGAATCGCTTCTTCCATTTCGTACGTGATACGAATCCCGTTTGTTTATCTATTCTTAGTGTCTTGGATCTCCTAATCTGGTGATGAACTTGGACTAGATGCAAAAGAAGCTATGGTATCCCAAAAGGGCTCGTCTGCTGCTTCTCTCCCTCTTCTTCTAGATATCGAGGACTTCAAGGTCATTCCTTTCTCTTCTTTCTGGTGTTTATTACCTTGTTGCATATTTCTTTGGGCTGGAATCAGTTGTTCTTATGCTTGTTTGCTTTGATTCTGAAGGGGGATTTCTCGTTTGATGCATTGTTTGGGAACTTGGTGAACGAGCTGCTCCCGGAGTTCAAAGATGATGATTCTGATTCAGTAGATGGAGCTGGTGGGCAGGATGGTCTGCCGAATGGAAATCTCCGGGGCGTCCAGGGGTCGTCCGCTCCAATGTTTCCGGCCGTGGATGAACTCCTCTCTGTGTTCAAGGATTCTTGCAAGGAGTTGATCGCTCTCCGACGCCAGGTGAGGCTCCGGAACCTATTACACTAATAGTTATTTTTTAAAAAAATAAAAATCTCGAGTGTTCTTAAGTTTTTCTTCCCCCGGTAATGAAGATTGACGCAAGGCTCCAGATTCTCAAGAAAGAAGTTACCCTCCAAGATGCTAAGCACCGCAAGACCCTGACCGAGGTTAGTATAAAATTGTGGTTCATATAATGATTCAGTGGCCTTCTCCTTCATCAGAAGAAGGTTTGTTATTTGTACCATACATGTACTGTAAATAATGGATATTCGTGAGTTTCTTTAAATTTAGTCCTGTTGCCCAGACACAGATACCCGGATACTTATTGATTTTTTTAATAATAGCTTTTAAAAATTAGTAGAGGATTGGACCTCCAGAACAATAAATTTGACATACTGTAATAATGTTAAGAGTGAACTTTTGTTTGTGTTATATATTAGTCAAGGATGTAAGAATTAACAAAACATTGCAAAATGCCATTTTTCTAAACTCCTTATGCAAATTGGGAGGTTTGGATTAAAAAAGCTTGCATTTTGGAATACCTAAACAAATTGTAGTTTTTAGTGTTTTCTTTTATATAGTTTTTAAATACATATACTTTAGATTATTTTTTTTCTTCATATTCCTATATCTCTTGATCTTCCTCTTTTAGGGAGTTAGACACTTGGACATATGTCCGAACATCCAAATCCAATTGGCGTGTCCGTGTCGTGTCCATGCATCATCAATGGGAACTAGATAGCTCATTGGCGCTGGATGACACCATGAACATGATGTAGCTTAAAACTATTAGATAACAAGGTGTAATCCACCTTTTTAGTGGTGTTTTGGGTCTAGAATGCTCTTCATACCTCAGGTGTAGGGTGTATTGCGACCTACTTATAAGAGGGATGATAGCAATGCATCAGTGACTTGTTGAGTTGAAAGAAAATGCATGTTGAATTGGAAAGGAGGATGCTTATGGGTGCAAGCTTTCTGCTGTTTAATGTCTGAAAAGGTTAAGGATTTGTTGTATGATGTAACAAAGACAAGTATTGAAAGTAATAAAAATGTCAGGATATCTCTCTTTGAGCAGTTGATGAAAATATTTAAGAAGGGGAATTGGAGAAAGTATATTATAGAGTATCATATGAGTTCAAGTATATTATAGAGTATCATATGAGTTCACCTTTTGATTGTTAAGAAAAGGGTTATGAAGTATTTGGGATCATAGAAGACATGCATCAGAGAATGATGGTGTCAGTTTCCAATTACCGTGGCCTATATTCGTGACTAAATCTTTCTCTCTTTATATGAACCATAAATAAAGTGGCTGAAGAAGGATTGCAGCTTATGCTCTTTTCAATTTTTTATGCTGCTTGCCACAAAGAGACATTAGTTTTCTGAATGGTGTTCAACCTATATATGAATGTCAGCAGGGGTGTATATGAGCTGAGCTTCATTGAGCTTGGGTATGATCATGCTTGATTCGAAATTAATTTCAAGCTTGAACCACAAGATCAAGCCTAACTTGTTACCATTATTTCAAGCTTAATTTCAAACTGATCAAAACACTACTTCAATTGATCAGCTTGATAATCTTAAATTGATCTACAATCAGTTCAAGCTTGTATTGATAATTAATTGATTCAATGAATAAAAAATACTAATTAAAGCATCAAGCAGACGGTCAATCATCCTTATAAAACACACACACATATATATGATGTATAGTATAAATACATTCTAGCATTATCGAGCTAAGCTTGATTGAGCAAGGTCGATTTTTGGCTTTGCTTGGAATCAATTTCGAGCTTGTTTTGATGGTTTGAGCTTGGTTTGTTTTGCTTCAAATTGATATTGATTCAAACTTCTATTGAGCTGAGTTTGAGCTGCTCAGTTCATTCGACAACCCTATATGCAGGTGAAAAATCATCTAAAAGCCTTGCATGATATGCGCCACCACACTGCTGTATGGTTCCAGGCCAGCTTTTAGTGTTTGACCCACACACTTCAAATTTTGGTACTAAATGCATGTGAGGTAGATCATCTCCATGTGTGTGTGTGCGCGCACGTGTTTGGGCACGCATGCACACATGTGCTCTTCTGAATGATGAATCAATATTCCCCTGCATTCTCATATAGGTAAAACTCCCCTCTTTTAATTTCTATCTTCTCTTCTTCTACTTCTTTTCTTAAAAAGATGAATAGAAAATCAGATCTTTAGAAAGAGAATGCATAAATGAATGTAAGGTTATGAAGGACAGTATCGGAGGATGTAAGTCATAATGTTGATTGGTACTAGAAAAGATTTAACTTTAATAGCCTTATTCCATCTGTATGGGGCTGGTCTTGCAGGTCAAGTATAAAATATTGAACCATCAACTTGACATCTTTCAGTTGAAGTTTGGCAATGAATGAGTGCTGCCTACTGTTGATTCATGACAACTTTAGACAAAAATGAGTCCTCTTATGGAACTTATTTCATTTCATAAGTCAATAATCTGACCATATCCATTGTTTGGTCTAAGCTCATGCAATTGGCAAGCAAATCTCGATGTTCTCTGTTAAAAAAAAGGGGAGTACAAAGAGGAAAGGCAAGGCTTGGTATAGGAAACTGTATATATCTTGGAAGCAGATATTCTAAATAGGTCAGATTGGTGGGAGAAATAATTTTTTAATCATCGTCAATTGTCTAAGAGGAACATATGTTGGTTTGCTTCAACATATAATCCATAGGATTAGAGTTGGATTAAATGGGCATCCTAATTTATTTACATGCTTTTGTATTAATGCTATGGTGGCTAATTATCTGGACTCTGCCAATGTGTTTCAGATGTCATCTGTAACCTCGATCTTGCAGCTTGAGATTACTAGAAGTAAGATCTTGCGGAGTTTGCTTCTACTTTGTTATGTTACCTTTAGCACAGACAAGGGAAACTCAACTTTTAATCTCTGGGTGACCACTTATGTTGCTGCTTGTCTTATTGTGCATTGTATTGCTCATGAGGTTATAATAATCCTTTCCTATAGGATGTAATTCAGTTTGTTTACAACTGCATCCTTGAGGTCTTGAGGTGGATCTCACTTCATTCATGCAATAGGAGAAAGTAGCCTGCATGCTGCAGTGGATTCAATATTAGTCTTTTATGATACTGATTCACCTATGATATGAAAAATTTAAGGAATTAGAAACTGTTCATTCTGCATAGGATAACTCCTGCTAAGATCACATAATCTTCAGGACCCAATCTGGAGTTTCTATATTTTGACCTTTATAGAATTATAATTCTATTTTTATCATGCAAATCTTTTACATCGTGGATTGTTTTTTCTTACGTATTCCATCATACACCTTCCTTCTTAACCATTACCTGTTACAGCTGCTTTTATGATCATCTGTTGTGTGGCATCTGATGCAATTAAAATACAAATCTATCACTGTATAATTATTAAATCTATGAGGAAGTTTTGTCGTTCATGGGTTGTTCTCATACTGTGGTGAATTTTCTCTGTAATGTTGAAATATGCTTCTTCAGTCTTGAGACATGCATAAGAAGTGCATATACATCCAGTATTAAGTTCGATTTTTTTTTTCTTTTCTTTTTGTCATCATAGGAAGAGCAACAAATTCTTGATTTCATGCAGACCTCAAAATGATTGGTTCATTTTTTTCCTCTAATGAACTGTATTTTTTAGCTGTTTTTTCCCTTTCTTTTTCTTTTTCTAGGAAAACGGTAACCAACTTGCCACCATTTCACTAAAAATTAAAATGATACATGGGTAAATATTAAGCCTCAGCTGAAGGCTTACCCAGAAAGGAAAAGAAAAAGAAAGAAAGAAAAAAAAAAGAAGAAAAGGGGGGAAATGTCGTAAATATACTATTAGATGAAGGGTTGCTTATTGCTGTTATCTTATTGTCCTCTTCAGCTGGAAAAAGGTGTAGATGGCCTATTTGATAGCTTTGCAAGATTGGATTCCCGAATTTCTAGTGTGGGTCAGACTGCTGCAAAAATTGGGGATCATTTGCAGGTAAGGTGTTGTGTGCAGCTTTTGCTTCTTTTGTATCAGTCTTTGCCATCTCTACATGCATGAACCTTTTTTTTTCCTTCCCCAATTACAATATGCTATGTTTCATGAATTTAATAAGTTAAATTTTTTGCTTGTCAGAGTACAGATTCCCAGAGGAAAACTGCCAATCAAACAATAGATCTTATTAAGGTAGTCAAATGTATTTACCTGAGGCTGATGTTTATTTGGGTTCTAATTCTTTTGCCATGTTTTCCACTGACTTTTTGGCTTCTGCTAAATTATGATAAAATAATTACAGTACTTGATGGAATTCAACAGCAGTCCTGGTGACCTTATGGAACTTTCACCTCTGTTTTCTGATGACAGTCGTGTTGCTGAGGCTGCTTCGATTGCACAGAAATTGCGTAAGCCACTGTTCTTGTCAAATCACCTGTTTTATTTAAAAAACACTTTGGTGCTGTTCATGGAAACTTGTATCATGTTTATCTTTTATATAGCTCGTGTACTAAATTCAAATTGCCTGTATATCCCATCAACTATTTTGACATTGAATGCCTTATCAGATATGACTTTTGTTTTAACTCTGAGTGCCTATCCTAAGCTATTGACTGAAAAAGAAAGAAGGAAAAAATACCTAAGCTGTCACCTTTTGTTATGTCTTGATATGCAAATGCCTATTATTATGTGGTTGCTACCTTAGCTATTGGAAGCGACTAATCGTGAGTGCAAGGAAGTGGTTAAAAAATTTAAATAAGAAAATATTTAGAGAGCAGGTTTATGTATAAGTTTCCAAGGAGATTTAGAAGTGGGTGTGCCACCCTAAATGGAAGATTCCTGCTATTAAGACTTCTAACCCAGAAAGCTACCCCAGAAGGAAAAAGCTGTTTTTAATTGAGGAGGAATCTTTCCTGTTGCTATGCTCAATAGAACTATAAATTGTTGTTTCTGTTGTTGTAAGTGTGTGCCTAGAGAGAGAGAGAGAGAGAGAGAGAGAGAGAGAGAGAGAGAGAGAAGAATCATGTTTCTTTATGGGTAGGAGTATTAGAAGCATAAATTGCTTCATTCTCATCAGCTCTCCGCATATCACTGACATTATAGGAGGCTGAAAAGATACTGCTTGGAAGTTCCTCCCATGAAGAGGCCCTTCCTCATTCTTCTTCTTGATCTTCTCTATCTTTAACCCTTTTCTTTCTTCTTCCCTAGTGGCTGCTGTGGGTATGGCTTGCTGCTTCTAGTGTAGAGATTGAGGAAGGCAAGTGCGGCTTGCTGCTGTGGGTATGGCTTGCTTCTTCTTGATCTTCTCTATCTTCATCTTTTCATCTTCACTCTTTCCTTTCTTTCTTCTTCCCCAAGCAACTGTCTGAGGATATGCTGCCCTGTTACAAGTGCACAGAGCCAGTGAGGAATGTAGATACTGGGAGGAGTAGTTGGATGATAGGAGGGTGGGCATCAAATTCTGGGGATTTCCTACTTATGCATCAAATTATCCACAATAGACAATCTTTTATACACATAACAATCTCCCTTTG
Source organism: Calamus simplicifolius (assembly GCA_900491605.1). Lineage (NCBI taxonomy): Eukaryota > Viridiplantae > Streptophyta > Magnoliopsida > Arecales > Arecaceae > Calamus > Calamus simplicifolius. The sequence goes on from UESW01004722.1 coordinate 237,467, forward strand.
TCAATTTGTTTGAAGGGCTCTTGTCAATATTGGTACGGGTCATGCTAGTTTTTTATGATCCTATTATTAGTGGCATCAGATGAATCTTGTTTCAGATTGTGGTGTATAGAAAGGTGTAATTTTTTTATTTTTATTTTGTGGCCTGCAGTACTTAGACGGCCATGAAAAAGAGGGGTGCAGGGGGGTGATGCCTGCCCATAGTCTGGGAAGTCCCCTCGATCGAGAAGATTTGTTCCCTATTCTACTGATCAATTGAAATTTTTTTTTTTTGGCCCTTCAGAGAAGGCTTAAAGATCAATTGTAAGTCAGGGTCATATTCATGTGATTGGACAAATGCAAGCAAACAATTCTTTTTCAACAGTAAACTAGTTCTTTTTCAAGGATAATATTATGGTTGTATTGCGATAAACTAGGTCATATGTTGCATCTTTAAACCAGAAACCATGATCATAACCAACAGTGAAATCCTAGTCAACATATGATTTCTCCAGCCCCTTTTAACAATTTCTAACCAAGACCTCCTCGGTCTTAGTTTCTTTTCATTTTATTTTTCCGACCTTTTTGATCCAAGTAAAAGGTCCTGTTCATATTGGGGCATTTGCTGCTTCAGCTGCAGATGATTATTCCATCTCAGCCCATCTTAGTTCACCTTCTTATAAAATTATGTCACTTATTGTCTTAGAAACTGTTGTTTCTGGTCTGAAGACCGGTTTGGATAAATGTTGTACAAAGTCCCAGAGACATGGTGTGGTAGAAGAGAGGCATACACCTATACAAAAAAAAAAGATGATTTTTTGTGAAAATACTAATATTATGTTAGACTACCGTATTGGTCATCTGAAATGGCCTCTGGGACTCCTCATAATTTAGGACTGCTTTTGACGGGTGACAAGTTCTGCTTTTTTGCAAGTGTGTGGTTGCATTTTTGTTTTTTTGCTAAGTTTCTACTTCATATAAACTATAAAGATACCATATGACATGGCAGGTATGTTTCCTTCCTATGTAGTTATATCTTGCACAGCAATAGTCACTATATTCTGTTTGCCTGTAAATTTGCGGTTGCACAATTGTTTCTTCCCCATAAGCAAGTTTTCACTTATCAAATGCAAGATTTTGGACACACCTTGTTCTCAAAGGCATGCAGGTGTTAATGGTGATGGCTAGTGATTTATGCTGACATAATTACTTCTACCATGTCAATTCTTGGCAGTGGCATATGGTTGATTGTAAATTTTTTGCATAGTGGCATCATTCTTTCTACAAACTTCACTGTTTTTTATTATCGTTTCAATATCATCAAGCATGTATGCTCTTAATTACTGCTATCACTTTTTTTCTTATAAATAGGGGCTTTTGCTGAGGAGGATGTGGGGACACACGGCGTGTCATCAGCAGTGGGTGCTGCAACTCCAAGCAGGGGTCTTGAAGTTGCAGCTGCAAATCTGCAAGACTATTGTAATGGTACGCTGCAAATCTGCATTTCTTCCCTTCCCTGAAGCTTCCTATTCATACAAATTTCTCACTAGTTGTCTGATTCTTTAGAATTGGAGAATAGATTGTTGGCTCGGTTTGATGCTTCATCACTGAGGCGAGAATTATCTACAATGGCAGAATGTGCTAAAATTTTGTCTCAGGTGGGTAGCTATAGTTTCAAACTATATGTATTACGGAATACATTGCCAATATTATTAATAATTGAAGAACAGATTCTTGGCATTTTTAGTTTGAGAAAAGGAAGAGGATGACTGAAATCCTTCTCAAAATGGAGAATTAAACAAAAAGAAGAAGAAGAGCAACAAGTTCTAGCAGCCTATCATTCGTGTATATTTTGAGCAAAAGAGAGCACAAAATCACTAACAATTCTCTCTTATTCATTTTACAAGATCGTTTGATACTTCATTATATTTGTATCATTTTATATATTCGGTGTGTTAAAAAGTATCACAAACCTGGATAGGGAGCTCAGTGGAATTTTCATCAAATCTAGTTACTAAAATCAAAATCATAATGCCTGTTGATAGCACTGACTAACTTTTTTGTATTAATGGGAAAAAATGAGAATAAAGAGGAAGAAAAAACACTACCTGAGATAGAAAAATCAGAGCTTTCCAAAGTAGAGCTTTTAATAGCTTTTGGGGGAGCCCAAAAACACTTTTAAAAATTTTACCAAATGCCTTTAAATCCTTCAAAAGCGCTTTTGGGTTCTCCAAAAGCCCAGCCAAATGGGGCCTAAGGCTTTGTTGTTGTTGTATGGATAGATACTTGTCAGTAAATTTATTATGAATATGAACAATACAAACGATACATAAAATTCATATTTGTTTATATACTTATCAGATGCAGATCTAGCACTTGGATTCATATCTCTAAACTTATCTAGTCTGATGCAGATCACTAGATATTACCATCAGATCCTGATGGATTATAGCTTGGTAATTGATATATGATATTTGTATAGATGGCATTTATGAATAATTTTATGATATATATGAACGAAAACTAGATAATGGTCTGAATTTTTTTGATGTGTTTAATGATTGCAAATTTAGGTTTTAGAATCCATTGTTCTTACTAGCATTGGGTCATCAAATAGATGCTTCAATTCTTGACTAATTCAGGTCCAGATTCTATATTTCTTTTCAGCCTTAGATTCAGATCAATCTAGTATCTGAGTTAATGCTACCCATGGACATCACTGTCTTGCATGTACACAAGCATGCTTACATTTTGAGATATGTTTCCAGACCTTGACGAATACAACATATCTTTGAGATAGTGTACATGGAGTTTGCGATATTTTCATTCTTTCAATGCAATAAATTGCAGGTTTTGGTTACCCATGGATTTTTCTAATAATTTTGGCAAACAGTTTCATCATGAGAGGGTGACATCATTTGCTGCCCCATATAGTTGCACCTTCTTTTCCTCTTTTGATTCCCATGTTAAGAAAACCATGTACCTAGTTATGTTCCTGATAATCCAGGGTCCTGGGAGGGGCAACAGACCTTATCTTTGGCATTTTTTTACACACAGTGTCTGCCCTAAGTCTTGAACCAATGCCGTGACGCTTGTCAGCTCATGCTTTTACCATTGCACCAAGCAATGGTCCCTTTTAGATGTCCATGTTCTTTCGATTTAATGCTACAAAAAGAAACATAGTTTTGATAAAACAAAAAAGAAGGATTGTTATCTTGTTTCATATAGTTCTGAAGGGAAAAAAATTTGCACTTTTGATGTTTGTTTGAATGTGAAGTGCCAGTCAATAGAGAAATGTACTTGGAGTGAATAAACATGGTAAATATACATAGTTCAGATTTGGTGCGATCATTTTCCTGTCAAGCACTCATCACGAAGTTGCTTACAGACAATTGCAATAGTAATAGAATTGAGGCAATGTGTTTGAAATTTGTTGTCTTTCCATCATGTTCGAGATCATCACATGTTGATAAGATTTAAAAAGCAAATTTATTGCAATAATACTACAATTGGTTGAAAGATTTTGAATGAATTAATAGTTTGCAATAAAAGAAGCAAAAGATGAAGATAACAAAGATGAATGTTGAGGTGGAAAATGTGATGGTTTAGGATGGACCGTCTCCAAATTGATAAAAAGGAATTAAAAAAGAAAGAGGGAGCTCGGGAGTTGCACATGTACAATATAAAGTGAAGGATTGTTTAGGATGGCATAAGCCGATGCAAAAGGTGTAGATTTCTGCTACCACTTAACAGAGAGCGGAGTGGATGTCAAAGAGCGGGATGGATGGTGCTCCTTTGTGGGCCTATGAAAAGGTTGCCTTTGATACAATACTATATTGACGAATGCAAAAACTGTAAGGAGTGAATCATGACTGATTAACACAATATGGAATATAGCTTGTAGACCCAGATATAACCTATGCTTGCTGGATCAGCCAATGGCTTATTAGTATGGGAATCCTATTGGCAGGACCAAGGTTGTATGCTTTTAGAAATCTTAGGAAGCAGTAACCTGAAGTATGCATAGGACAGTATTTGCTATTTTTAAATTTGAAATGGGGGTTAATGGCTTGACATAATACTAAAATACATGATTCCATTTGAAATGCTTATATGGTTGGATTTCACCAATATATATCCTTTTCTGATAGACATTTCAGTATCTTGACTTTCCATGAGCATGAAAAGGGTCTCTCATGTATGAACAACCATGCATTTAGATCACTTTTCATCTCACACAGATTATCTTTTCTAAAGATGCATATTAATGTCTGTAAAATACTTCCAGGTTTGTACTGTTAAAGAAAATATTGCAGTTCTTTCGTGAGCTTTGTTCTCAGAAGTTTGTTTGCAATTTCAGTTCAACAGGGGGACCAGCGCCATGCAACATTATGTAGCATCACGACCAATGTTTATTGATGTGGAGGTCATGAATGCAGATATCAAGTTGGTTCTTGGTGATCAGGGTTTGCAAGGAGGGCCTAGCAATATTTCACGTGGTCTTTCTACATTATACAAAGAAATCACAGGTTCTGAGTGATCCCTTCCATCGAAGTTGCAAATCATTAGTTCACAATCTTCTTGTGATATGATATTTTTGTGTTTTGCTTGCAGACACTGTGCGGAAAGAGTCAGCGACTATATTGGCTGTTTTCCCATCTCCTAATGATGTCATGTCAATTCTTGTGCAGGTATGTCAAAACAGCCTTTTATGTTCACTATTGTATTGGAAGTCGCATCAATATTTTGTGAAATAACTAATTGGAAGAACATATACTTCACATTGCATTTCAGCGAGTTTTAGAGCAGAGAGTAACAGCAATTCTCGACAAGCTATTAGTAAAACCATCCCTTGTGAACTTACCTCCTGTTGAACAAGGCGGCCTTCTATCAGTAAGCTATGTTGATAATTCTTTTAAATCTCTATGAAATATTAGGTATTTCATTGGATATTTACTTCTGATGCTGTTTGAATTGAGGGTGCAGTATTTAAGATTTTTTGCGGTGGCATATGAGAAGACACAACAACTTGCTAAAGAGTTACAATCTGTGGGCTGTGGTGACTTAGATGTTGAAGGTAAATATTGTGATTTAGTACTGCATTACTTATTCAGTGTATCAGCATCTTCATCTTCAATCTTCATTCAAAAAATTGCTGTTTATTCAAGTGGTTGCTTTATTCTTTTTATCTGAATGAAATATTATCATTAGCTTTTGGGTTTTTTGCTTCTAATAGTTATGAAAATATTTCTAACTTTTTTGCTGTCTATACTTGATAAAAATAATAGTGAATATTAAAGTTCTTTTAAAGAATTAGTTTTATGTGTAGCTGGTATTTGCTCAGGATCTCATTTGCCAAGGACATCTTACAGGGAGGTGGAATAATGCATGAAGATTTAGGATCTATTGGACTGACTTTCAAATATGCACTAGAAAAAGTTCAATCAAAAGAATGAAATCCTAGTTTGAGCCTGCATTGTAAATTGGGATAAAGAAGAGCGAAGCCTATAAGCTTGTGAGAATTGCCTATTTTAAGGGCTTTTGACTAGAGCATGAATGTCTTAGCTGGGGAAGGTACTTTGGCTGAGAGCCATTGTATCTATTGGACTCAACTCCTTTGGACTGGAAGGAAAGGCGTCTTGAAGTGAAATTCATAGATTCCTTAGGAAGAGATGGTATGCTGCAAGAATGAGGCATATGAGAACTTCAAAATGTCAGATTCATTGTATGATACCAAAATCATTGGTGATGTGATTGTTAGAAGTCAATCAATAGGAGCATAGCCTGCTGATTTGAGTCCTTTTACTATTTTTCCATGTCGTTTTAGTATTTAGAGAATTGCTTAATTGTATGATAGAGATTAAAACATCTCAGATGGGAATAAAACGATGGCTCATTTTTCACCTTGATAGGAATCTGATGCTCTCTTCTTCCTCCTGTTGCTTTTATAATATCCCATATTGATCTACCTCAATATGCTAATTTAATTCTTTTACAAGAAAAAGTGTTTGGATGGTAAATGTTTTTCTATATAATGTCTCGGTCACTTAATATCAAGGTCTACCATACTAATCCTTACCGTATGTACCATATTGTACTGGTAAGATATTAGTATGATTTTGACAGTCGATTTGAAATGAGCCAAACTGGTCCGAATCGTGCAGAATTGCCCTATACCACTTGGTACCGATCCATATCTCTCAGTTTCCGGTGATACCATGGCTGGGAGTGTGGAAAAAATTATCGTAAGTTTGTCTTAGCATGGGGCATGTACCATATTGATCATATCATATCATACTAAATCGGTAATGTATGGTACAGCTTCTGCTACTTGTACCTTGTTTAATGCCCTGCAGTTATGCTTGTAGATTCCTGCTTGGATGGCTTCCATATAGAAATCATTTATCATATGCCTTTTATTTGACTGTAAAATGTGTTAGAATGATTATGTCTCAATCACTATACTGGATGAAACAAATTTCTCATTTCTTCTTTCATTTGCTAGAATGGATTGGAGGTTCCATTGTATCACGACTGAACTATTTTGTAGGTTGTTTCCATTGTATATGCAGAGAATGCTTATGCACAATGCTCATAAATATGTGTGCATACATGTGCTAGTGCTGGTGTAACTTGTAACAGAGTGCATCCTTATGGAGAACGGGATAACTTAATAATTATATAACAGACACAAACACCTCTGCAAGCATTTATTCACACGCATACATATACTTATATATGGGTTAGGATCAAATGACACTGGTGATTTGAGCCATTAGATTGGATCTACTATCTCAAACTGCTTGTAAACCAAAAATCAAGTGATTTGGACACCTCCAGCCTAAACATCAGATGGTTAAAAAAACATGTCTTGTCTCATGTGTTTAAATTGTCTAATTTTTTATCACTTGATACATAGGCTAGGAGTCTCCAAATGACATGTTTTTTTGTTGTATAAGCAGTTTAGGAGAAATAGATCATATCCAATTATTTGGATCATCTAATTCAAACAAGATGTAACTCTTACCGAGTTATACAAGGTGTAACTTGAATCTGACCCTATATACACATATACATGTGTGTATCTGAATGTTTGTATGTGTGCATGCGCGCCCCGCTTACATATGTGTAGCTAATTTATTTTCCTCTCCTTGTTATCAATAACTTTTATCATAAAAATTAATGAAGAATTTTCTGGCTTTCTCCTCCTTAGGTCTCACAGAGTCCCTGTTTCTTAGCCACAAAGATGATTATCCTGAGCATGAGCAGGCATCTCTCAGACAGCTTTACCAGACAAAGGTTGTCACATTTATGGGTATTCAGAAGTCATCTCTCAAATTAATTTTCTTTTGAAGCATGGAAGGGAGACTGTTTTCTTTGACTATTAGATGGTATTGGTGGATGCGTTGATCTTGTGCGTAGCATGATATTGTTTTTCACAGATGGAGGAGCTCCGTGCTGAAGCCCAGCAGCAATCTGAATCAACTGGGACTATCTCACGTTCAAAAGCAGCTTTAAATCTGTCGACACAGCAACAGATATCTGTTACCATAGTAACAGAGTTTGTCCGCTGGAATGAAGAGGCAATATCTAGATGCACTTTATTTTCTTCCCAGGTTAGAGCTAGTTTATTGCTCATAAGTTTTGGTGTGCTCATTAGAATAGCAAGTTATAGTTGATAACCCTCAGGCCTATTAATGGCAATTCATAAGTTTTGGTGTTCCCATTAGTAAGCCGTTGCTTGCTTAGATTTTTTCTCAGAAACAACATTTTGATCCCTTGCTATTTCATTTAGAAACTAATTTGCAAATTTTGTCTTCTATAGCCCTCTACCCTTGCAGCTAATGTAAGAATGGTGTTTACTTGCTTACTTGATCAAGTAAGTTTGAGTATTATATAAGGGATATCTTTTAGACTGCACTGTCCTAGTTATTTTTGTAATGAACCCTGCTGAATCTTATACAGGTAAGCCAATATTTAACTGAAGGGCTTGAGAGGGCCAGAGAGAGTTTGAATGAGGCTGCAGCACTGAGAGATAGGTTTGTTATTGGAACAAGTGTCAGTAGAAGAGTGGCTGCTGCTGCTGCTTCTGCTGTATGATAATTCTACTCTCTTTTCTTTAAATTTTGACCTTTCTTGTGAATCAAACATTAACAATCACCAATCTACATTTTCATGTTGTGCCACTCGATGAATTATTTTATGTCCGAGTTTGTGTGAATGATCTGTAGGCAGAAGCTGCTGCTGCTGCTGGTGAAAGTAGTATTAGATCTTTCATGGTTGCTGTACAACGGTGTGCTAGTAGTGTGGCAATACTTCAACAAGTAATCCTTTATATACAATGTTGATTAATTATCCTGTGTTATTTTCTGGATTAACACTGTCAATGTCTCTTTCGTTTCATCAGTATTTTTCCAATACTATTTCTCGGCTCTTGCTTCCTGTGGATGGTGCTCATGCAGCCTCTTGCGAAGAGATGGGCACAGCTGTCTCCAATGTTGAGGGTGCTGCTCACAAGGGACTTCTGCAGTGCATTGACACCGTGATGGCTGAGGTCTGTATCTTGATAGTCTTTTCCCCTTATCATGTATTGAGGCATTACCCATTTTCTGCATCTCTTTGTCATAGCATGCATGCACTCTGATCAAATCATTTGACAACAAGGACAGCACACTCAATCAAGACTGGGATGTTTGGGTACGTGAAATTTCCCTAAAGGGCCTAAGACTATTAATCCTACTTCTAAACTTTTAGAGTTCCCTGGTTATTGCAACTTGGAAGTTCCATCATCCTACGCTGGATAAAAAGATTTTGCAGTCAACCCTTCAAGATGAGTACAACCTTGAACACTTGTGTTAATCAAGTCTTGAGATATATGTGCCAAAACATTCTGGTCATCCGTAAAGCTGTGCATTTCACTGGTGCAGTGTGGAACTGGGGGTTGTTAATAATGAATTGAAATCATCCAATGCTAGTTTGCCTTGCACATATACATGGAAAAGTTCTGAACCTAAGCATAAAAAGATATGTTAGGCACCAACAGAATGCCTATTTATATGTGCTTAGTCTGATAAAATCATTGAAACCCAGAAACTTGTTTTTTAGTTTCACTTTTTGCTGTCATGTTTGTTTACTTTATAGCTTATAAGATGGTGTTGGAATAAGGCAGCATTCTGTCGAGAACTGATATTGCACTGACATGCACAGCTCTTTTACACTTTATAAATATCAATAGAGAAGCTTTGTTAGTTGTTTATGATGTTCCATGCGGGAGCTATTATATGTTGCATTTTTTTTAGCCTTATGGCAATCTGCCTTGCAGGTTGAGCGCTTGCTGTCTTCAGAACAGAAGACTATAGATTATCGTTCACCTGATGATGGAAATGCTCCTGATCATCGGCCAACAAATGCTTGCATAAGGTGCAATGGTATTTATATTGCATAACTCTGTACAGGGAGACAAAAGTATAATAATAACTAATAAATTCAAGCATCTGTGGGCAATCTTCAGAGTTGTAGCCTACCTATCTCGTGTGCTTGAGGTTGCATTCACTGCTCTGGAAGGTCTCAACAAACAGTCGTTTTTGACTGAACTTGTGAGTTTGTATACCTACTTGAATACTCCACATCTTACATGTTTCCTTTGCTGCTATTTCTTTGACCTTCTCAAGAGAAGCATGCGATGCTGCTATTTATTTGACCTTCTTTAGAGAAGCATGCTATGCCACTGTCTGATATATGGTGAAATATATCCTTATGCTTGGTGTCTTTGTTTCTAAGGAAATAGCCCTAATGGGACCTTGATCAGATATGGTCTTTTCCTGGCGTGGCGTCTGTTTGCTTATAACTCAGCCTGAAGTGTGAACCAAGCGTCTGTTTGCTTATAACTCAGCCTGAAGTGTGCAACTTGGTTCACACTTCAGCAATAACACCAAAATTGACTTCGGCATGGGGGGCTCTCCAAGTCAAGTTCCATGTGGGTGAACAGGGCATTCATTGTTGCTTTAATGCCCTCCCCACATGCCACCCTTGTCAAGGGACCATCCAGGCAGTATCCAAGTGACAATCATTACTGATAATAATTTGATGATAGTTTGATACCTAAATTTTTTACTTTCTGTGCAATGATTTCTTCAAGGCAAACATTAGAACTCAAGTTCTGCAAAATTTTAAGTTCTTAGAATTTAAGTTCAGACGCATCTGACACTCATGTGGAAACAGACACACCCTTATCAAAGCATTATTTAGACCTTGGATCTCTACATTTATGGGTTACTAGTTTGAAATTTTTGTTATTGCTCTTGCATAAGGCTCATGTAGTCATTTCTGTGTGTGTGCGTGCGCACATGCATCCATGTGCATGGGTGCATACATCTGTCTGTTTGTGTTCGGTGCATGTGCATAAGCATGCACGTGCTTATCTCTGTCTGTGTGAATGTCTGGACGCATGCATGCATCTTTTGTGCTTGTGTGACATCTACCTCTTGTTTATTTGAAAGACAAATGTTTAATTAGTGGAATTATGTTGAACAACTATGAGGAACAACCTCCCTTGTATTGGATCTTGCTTTATTATTCCTCATTTTACTCCTAGCCACCTGGGAATGTCGTATACCAAGGGCATATAACAAATTATTCATGCTTATACGAAAAAAACAACAATGAAGTCTCATCCCAAACTAACAACAATAAAGCTTTAATCCTAAACTAGTTGAGGTCGGCTACAAATAATTCATGCTTATGCAGACTATATATAGAAGAAAGGTTATGCATACCTACATAAACATCTATTGAAGGCACATGGTTCTCACTATGTGCTTATTCTCTAGAGTGATAAAAGAACTTTATTTTATTCTACATTATTATTTTCTTTCATAATTTTAGATTAGCTTTTTTTTTTTATTAATTCATGTTTGATTCCCTGATATTTGTTTGTTGATTTATAATAAGATGGTTTTTGTAACTTTAGGGAAATCGCTTACACAAGGGGCTGCTTAATCATTGGCAGAAGTTCACATTTAGTCCAAGGTAATCATTTATACTTGCAATACAAGACACACAAGCATGCACAAACATCAGAAAGACATTCTTACAAGCATGCTGGACTTTTCTCCCTAGATATTGATGGCTAAATGTGTGCTTTTTTCCTTTTTCTTTCAATCAAAATTTAAATGGGCATATAAATAACCGAGGATATGGTTAAGTTCCACCTTTGCTAACTAATCTCAAGATAACACCAATGCTGGGCATGCTTGCACGCTCTGATACCCTACACATCACAGGGCTTCAAGTTTTGCTGGTTCAGCACCAGTTGATGTGACTCTGTGGTTCTTGTTTCTGAGCTTGTTTACTTCCCACCTTTACCTTATGTTGAACCAGATGATTCTACGGACCATCTTAATTTGTGTCTAGCTTTACGTCTTCTTCAGCATCATTTCCTGGTTTTCCATGTTATTTTTTTCATTTATAGATGTTTATTTTTATTGGCCTTGTCGTCCAGAACATATTTTATTATCTTTTGCTTATCTTCATAATCTTTATAACTTATCTAGCTACTTCCTACATTATCATTGATATATGTTAGGTTATACTTTTCCACTTTTAATGTTCTTGGCTCAAAAACAATGCTTGTTTATTCCCTGTTATGATCCACCTTGTTTCTTTATAGGCATTTCATGGATTTTCTAATAGTAGTACTAGATTATGTTCTGTGATTGGACTTTCTTAACTTAGATTATAAGCACCTTATTCTATAATTCCTTTTCGGGGAAGATATTTTTGTATGTGATATTCTTGATTCACTCTGAGATATCATCTCATCTCCCTTTGTCAATAGTGTGAAATGTAGTGAATATTTAATAGAAACTATGTTGTTGGAGGTAATATCTGAAGGTGTATGTATGTAAACTGCATCTATCATAATGATTTCTTCTCTGCCATTTAACAGGATAGTTTTTTGTTATTGAACTTTTCTTTTGTCTCTGGACTACCCTTACATGGTTGTACTCTCTATTGAGAGTTGCCTTAAAAAGGATGGAAATAAGAAAAAATAATCAAGAAGGGTCTAACATCTTACTCAGGTAAAAAATAAGGGAGTATTTAGGAGGGCTTTTGAATAATCTCAAATATGCCTACAGCCATGAGTCTTGTGGGTTTAAGAAATCTCGAGTCCTAATCTAGAGAGTGCTCTACAATCCTAATGCTAAGCCCTTTTTTTTTCATTTTCAAATTACTCTTTCTGGGTGAGTGAGATTGTCTTTTATGTGGGAGTGCAGCTTGGTTTTCTATGCCATTTTTCTCTTCACCACCCAATGGTGTCACACATGCCAGGCACTAGTGACATGTAATGCATCAGTTGCTGTATCATGTTTAACAAATTATTAACCTAATGAATGTATGATGAGCGAAGTCTTTGTTGAAGCAAATCTCCTTGACTGATCGAAATGATAAGAAACCTGTACATGTTTACACAATTCGCTTCTTTTATTTTTTTAATATATATATATATTATAATGCATATGATAGAATACCTAGAGAAATAATATGGTGGGTTTTAAAGAAAAAAGGAGTTACCAAAACATACATAGAATTGATAAAAGATATGTATGATAGAGCAATAACTATTGTTAAAACAATAATAGAAGAAACTAGTAAGTTTTTAATTAATGTAGGTTTACATCAAGGATCTGCCTTAAGTCCGTATCTTTTTGCACTAGTTGTGGATGAATTAACCAAACATATTCAAGATAATGTCCTATGGTGTATGTTATTTATGGACGATATAGTGTTGATTGATGAAACTAAATCTAGAGTAAATACCAAGTTTGAGATTTGGAGAAAGGTTTTAGAATCTAAAGGTTTCAAGATTAGTAGAATTAAAACTGAATACATGAAATGTAATTTTAGTGGAAGTAAAAATACAAATGAAGAGACGGTGAAGATTGCAAGCCAAGAGATATCAAGGAGTAAAAAATTTAGGTATTTGAGATCAATTATCCAGCAAGAAGGTGAAATAGGTGAAGATGTGAATCATAGAGTTAAAGCAGGATAGATTAAGTGGAGGAGTGCTTTGGGAGTATTGATCGATGCATCCCATTAAAATTGAAAGAAAAATTTTATAAAAATGCTATTAGGCCAGCTATGCTATATGGAATAAAGTGTTGGGCAATATTGAAACATGTGAATAAATTAAGTGTAACAGAAATGTGCATGTTAAGATGGACATGTGGTAAAACTTCAAAAGATAGAATTAGAAATAAACATATACGAGAAATGATAGGAATAGTTCCAATTGAAGATAAAATGAGAAAAAAATCGATTACGGTAGTTTGAACTTATACAACGAAGAGTGATCTTTTAACAGTTCATGGTACTGATAAAAGGTAGAGGTTGATCTAAACTAACATGGACAGAAATAATTAAGAAAAATATAACTATTTATAATTTGAGTGTCGACTTAGTCCTTAGTAGAGTAGAGTGGAGGAAGCAGATTCATGTAGCCAACCCTATGTAGTTGGGAAAAGGCTTAGTTGAGTTGAGTTGAGTTGAGTTTTATATATATATATATGTTGTAATGCCTACTCAGCTGTACTCGGCCCCTACTCTCTCTCTCTCTCTCTCTCTCTCTCTCTCCCGAGGAACATTGCATGGGAATTTCTAGTATCTCTACTATTATAGCGCAGACTCTTCAGGTTTGTCTCCATCCATATATCTATTAATTATAATGTGAAAAGCTAGCAGTCCGGCTTGCCAGGCAGGACTCCAAAACCTTGTCACCCTCCCCCCCTTATGTGTATGCATGTAAATCACGGCCATCCATACCTTTTTCTTGTGCATAGCACATGCAAATTCTAATAATTCTACTATTATAGTGCATGCTCCAAGGGTTTGTCTCCAGCCCTGAGTTCCATTTGAACTTTCACAATCTCTTTGGTCCTCCCACTTCTGAGAGCCTGATCTTATGTTGCATGTGGCTAGTCTATCTGCTTGATGAAAAACTCATCTGAAATTTACAGAAGTCGCAGCTTTATCAATTATGCTAGCTCTCAACTGAACCCATGGCAAAGAACATTACGTGGAACAACCTACAAAATACTAATAAAAGGATAACTATCTAGCAACAGCACAATAATATTCCTAGATAAATTGCTAATATAATGCTTGCAGTCTAATTTGGATATGTCAATTCAATTCTAATTGAATTTGTTGAAGCCTGCATGTTCATTAAGGCTAAAAAGGTACAATGGTACACTTGGTTCAGCAGCAGCTGCTTTAAGCTTTGGTATGAACATGTACAGCTTGCAGCCTTGAGGAAATATTTGATACATAGTTAATTACTGTCATTGGCTTGAGTCCAGACTCAAGACTTTAGTTTCTCCGCATCAGAGAACCAGAGTTGCTGGCAAACTATCCTAGAATGAACCAATTTTTCCATCAAAATTTTCTGGTTTTTCCAGATCTTGTAAGGCATTTCTTTTCAGGACCTTACATTTGTTTATGGTAGTTTTTTACAAATGGTGACCCTCTAGCTTAGTTGCCCACAAAAAAGGGCAAAAAAAGGATCTTGCATGCTATATTGAAATCTTTTAACACATCTCAGAAGCCCTGAAGCTTCAATTTTGTCTTCCCCCTTTGCACCGGTTTACCTAACAAGCTAAATTTTGTGCTTATATGCAGCGGTGGGCTGCGGCTGAAGCGTGATATTACAGAATATGGAGAATTTGTTCGCAGCTTTAATGCACCTTCTGTTGACGAAAAATTCGAACTCTTGGGCATGTATGTGCTTACGCCTGTCCTTTCTCTGTCAGTTACATAGACAAGGAGCTAACATATCATTGTTTTCAGCATGGCAAATGTCTTTATCGTTGCACCTGAAAGCCTTGCATCCTTGTTTGAAGGAACCCCAAGCATCAGGAAAGATGCACTAAGGTATATAGCGTCACCCTCTCAAGCTATCCCTTTTTCAGCTGCTCAATGCTCCCTGCTGGCAGAAGGAAATAGTCATATTTGCAATGATTGTGCTCTTGTCCCCTCCATTTCCAGATTCATTCAACTTAGGGATGACTACAAAACAGCAAAAATCGCAGCTAGGCTGAACAGCATCCTGTCAGAGGCATGATTTACAGATTGGTGGTAGAAGATGCGGAAAATGAGTGGATGCAGTTGATTTTCTTGTCTTTCCGCCATGAAAGAACTCCCTTAAGAACTTGCACAAGTTAGAGATTCTGGTCGTAACAATGAATTTTAAAAACTTGTTCATTGTAGAGTTTGTATGAACAAGAAAAATAACATCATACTCATTCTTTGTAGCTTTTGGTGACTTATGTTTGGCTACTTTGAGTTGAATTAAGTGTCTTTTATCTTACTTGAACGGTAGACTGTCAGAGTGAAATGGATTAGAGCATTCAAGTCCCCTCATCCCCCTCTTTGACATGCGTTGATCTGAAAGAATTGTGGATTTGACCTTGGTATGTCAACATTCCTTCATTCAATTTCTAGGTTTTATATACATGGTGCTGGGTGCGTCTACCATACCATTTCCATCTGAAGTCAGAAGGGGTTTAAAGCTGTGCTGTATTCAACAATCAATCAGGCATAGCAGAGAAGCACTTGAGACTGCCTCATAGCTTCTTCTCAAAGAAAAAGAGAGAAAAGAAGAAATAAAAAGGACAAGGAACAGGGAAACTGCCTCGTAGCGAAACAGCCAATTACGATGGTAGCGTGGATACTGGAAAGGTGATTGTTTTCTGCGAAGCCGTTTTTAACCCTTTGAACTTCATCTTAGGACGTTTGCAAGATATAAAACTATTGCTGCTGAAATCTGTCCTTTGATTTGGGCGCGATCGGATTGCAGCATGGGCTTCCATCTAGATGGACCTATAAAACAGTCCTCATGCGAGAGGTGTTGGGGGTGGCCCTTTATGAAAGACCTTTCGACGCTCAAGTTAGTGGAGATCAGTAATCAACAAAAATAAAAAGAAGGCTCTTGCTAAAGAGTCTCTCCAGGGTGGCCTCTCGAGAGCTATGAGCAGAGCGCTAATGGTGGAAGCTAAGGCAGAAGGAAAGAAGGTTCCAGCGAGCAAGTGTGCAGGATGGTGCGTACCTTAGAAGCAGGAAAACAGTCGTATTTATAGAGGGTCACCTGACTGCTTCAAGGCATCGTAGGTCTGAAAGCCGTTGAGATCCAAATCGAGTTTGTTATGATGCCAGCAGGATCCGTATCTTGTCAGTTAGAGATCGACGGCTGAGAGAGCTAGTTGATGCCATGAGATTTAATGATTACATGGACCTAGGCCACTCTTGCGGGTCCTAGGCCACCTCTGGGCATGATTCGCCGTATGAAATCTTATTCAGTTATAGTTGATTCGAATTCTTATGCATCGGATTCCGCAGAGGTATTTTGAATGATGTTCGGTCATCATGGATCTGCGGAGGTAAGTGCCAAGGGGCCATGATTCGAATTCTTATGCGTCGGATTTCGCAGAGGTATTTTGAACGCTGTTCGGTCATCATAGATCTGCGGAGGTAAGTGCCAAGGGGCCAACGTGGTAGCCATAAATGCCGATGCACGTGGCCTTTATGAGGCCATAAATGCCTTGATGCAAGAGACACAACGTGGTTGTAGAGGCCGAGGTATGTTGGCCGAGGCTGAGGCTGGCCGAGCTATATTGGCCGAGCTATGCTAACCGAGCTATGCTGAGGCTGGCCGAGCTATGTTGGCCGAGCTATGCTAACCGAGTTATGCTGAGGCTGGCCGAGGCTGAGGCTGGCCAAGCTATGTTGGCCGAGCTATGTTGGTCGAGCTATGCTGAAACTGGCCGAGGCTGAGGCTAGCCGAGCTATGTTGAAGCTGGCTTGAATGAGAGCGCCGAGGCATGGCTCGGCCTAAATGAGGCGGGGCTTGAGTGCCGAGGCATGCTTTCTCTTCTCTTTTTATTCCATTAAATTCTGGCCAAGTCATTATGACCGTTTCTGCACCATTAAATACTCCAGCCTATTGACTTAATGAGGTGGCCCTTAAGAGAACCCACGCACATAACGTGGCCATTTTTTCTTTTTGTTCTCTTTCTTCATTATGACATGACGAGACGCTTGTTGCTATGGCCCTTAAGAGAACCCACAGCACATAACGTGGCCATTTTTTCTTTTTGTTCTCTTTCTTCATTATGACATGACGAGACGCTTGTTGCTATGGCCCTTAAGAGAACCCACGCACATAACGTGGCCATTTTTCCCTTTTGTTCTCTTTCTTCATTATGACATGACGAGACGCTTGTTGCTAGAATGTCGCGCTGGCTAGCCAACTGGCAAACAGGGCATTTGGATTGGGCGTGACCCCATCGCCAATGTGAGCGGTCAATAACGTAATGATGATTTTACCCCTCATCGCATGCCCCCACTCCCTAGTCCGAAGTGTAACTTCGGATATAGGGAGTAGAATTCTGGAGCAATCTTATTTGGGGGTCACGTCATTCGATCCTCTGTGAAGGAAGTGTTTATCTTTGTGTAGGTTAGAGAAAGGCTTGGGCAGCCCTCTTGCTGAAGTAAAATAAGGCGCTTTAGTTGCGCTAGAGTGTCCGAGAAATTATCCGGCTGGGATGAAGCTTTAGTGCTGTATCACTCGGATTGGCCAAGGCTTTAGAAATATATCACTCGGTTGTAGCCGAGGCTTTGGAAATTTATTACTCGGTTGTTGCTGAGCCTTCAGAAATATATTACTCGGTTGTTGCCGAGTCTTCAAGAATATATTACTCGGTTGTTGCCAAGTCTTCAAGAAATTTATTGCTCGGTTGTTGCCGAGCCTTCCCAAGATGCTACTCAGTTGTAACCGAGGCTTCCAAATATTAATTTACTCGGTGTTGCCGAGCCTTCCCAAGATACTACTCGGTTGCAGCCGATGCTTCAAATAATAAATTACTTGGTATTGCCGAGCCTTCAAATAATAAATTACTCGGTGTTGCTGAGCCTTCAAGATTATTTTTTACTTGGCGCTGCCAAGGTACGGAGATTGCTCGGCCCAGCCAAGGATTTGTAGAGATTATATTTTACTTGGCATTGCCAAGGTACGGAGATCGCTCGGCCCGGCTGAGGATTTGTAGAGATTATATTTTACTTGGCGCTGCCAAGGTACGGAGATCGCTCGGCCCGGCCGAGGATTTATATGACATGCTTCTCATTGTAGCTTTCAAAGAGAGTCATAAGAATTTTGTATGCCTTCAAAAGCTAAATTTAATTCAATGAACAAAAATGAGTTTAGTAAGGGCATACTTTTTTCAGGAAATTTATTACTCGGTTGCCGAGTCTTCAGGAATATATTACTCGGTTGTTAACGAGCCTTCAAAAAATTTATTACTCGGTTGTTGCCGAGCCTTTCCAAGATGTTACTCGGTTGTAATCAAGGCTTTCAAATAATAAATTACTCGATGTTTCAAAGCCTTTAAATAATAAATTACTCGGTGTTGCCGAGCCTTCAGATAATAAATTACTAGGTGTTGCCGAGCCTTCCCGAGATGCTACTCGATTGTAACCGAGGCTTCCAAATAATAAATTACTCGGTGTTGCCGAGCCTTCCCAAGATGCTACTCGGTTGTAGACGAGGCTTCAAATATGCCACTCGGTTGTAGCCGAGGCTTCAAATAATAAATTACTCGGTGTTGCCGAGCCTTCAGATAATAAATTACTCAGTGTTGCCGAGCCTTCCCGAGATGCTACTCGGTTGTAACCGAGGCTTCCAAATAATAAATTACTTGGTGTTGCCGAGCCTTCCCAAGATGCTACTCGGTTGTAGCCGAGGCTTCAAATATACCATTCGGTTGTAGCTGAGGCTTCAAATAATAAATTACTCGGTGTTGCCGAGCCTTTAAATAATAAATTACTCGGTGTTGCCGAGCCTTCAGATAATAAATTACTCGGTGTTGCCGAGCCTTCCCGAGATGCTACTCGGTTGTAACCAAGGCTTCCAAATAATAAATTACTCGGTGTTGCCGAGCCTTCCCAAGATGCTACTCGGTTGTAGCCGAGGCTTCAAATATGCCACTCGGTTGTAGCCGAGGCTTCAAATAATAAATTACTTGGTGTTGCCGAGCCTTTAAATAATAAATTACTCGGTGTTGCCAAGCCTTCAGATAATAAATTACTCGATGTTGCCGAGCCTTCCCGAGATGCTACTCGGTTGTAACCGAGGCTTCCAAATAATAAATTACTCGATGTTGCCGAGCCTTCCCAAGATGCTACTCGGTTGTAGCCGAGGCTTCAAATATGCCACTCGATTGTAGCCGAGGCTTCAAATAATAAATTACTTGATGTTACCGAGCCTTTAAATAATAAATTACTCGGTGTTGTGGAGCCTTCAGATAATAAATTACTCGGTGTTATCGAGCCTTCCCGAGATGCTACTCGGTAGTAACCGAGGGTTCCAAATAATAAATTACTCGGTGTTGCCGAGCCTTCCCAAGATGCTATTCGGTTGTAGCCGAGGCCTTAAATATGTCACTCGGTTGTAGCCAATGCTTCAAATAATAAATTACTCGGTGTTGCCGAGCCTTCAAGATTATATTTTACTTAGCGCTGCCAAGGTACGGAGATCGTTCGGCCCAGCCGAGGATTTGTAAAGATTATATTTTACTTGGTGCTGCCAAGGTACGGAGATCGCTCGGCCCAGCCGAGGATTTGTAGAGATTATATTTTACTTTGCGCTACCAAGGTACGGAGATCGTTACTCGGTTGTAGCCGAGCCTTCAAGAGATTTATTACTCGGTTGTTGCCGAGCTTTCAAGAAATTTGCTACTTGGTTGTTGCCGAGCCTTCAAGAAATTTGTTACTCGGTTGTTGCCGAGCCTTCAAGAAATTTATTCGGTTGTTGCCGAGCCTTCAGGAAATTTGTTACTCGGTTGTTGCCGAGCCTTCAAATAATAAATTACTCAGTGTTGCCGAGCCTTCAAATAATAAATTACTCAGTGTTATCGAGCCTTTAAATTATTGCGGAACCACCGAGGCCGCTTGGCTTTGTCCAAGGCTTCAAAGATTAACAATAAGTTTGATTTGGCTTTGGCCGAGGGTTCTAGTAGCAAGAGATGCACTTCGGCTCTAGCCGAGGATTTTCATAATAAGAGATGCACTTCGGCTCTGGACGAGGCTTTTGATGATAATAGATGCACTCTGACTCTGGCCGAGGCTTTTAATAGATGCACTTCGGTTCTGGCCGGGGCTTTTCATGATAACAGATGCACTCCAACTCTGGCCGAGGCTTTTCAT
Organism: Calamus simplicifolius; assembly: GCA_900491605.1. Classification (NCBI taxonomy): domain Eukaryota; kingdom Viridiplantae; phylum Streptophyta; class Magnoliopsida; order Arecales; family Arecaceae; genus Calamus; species Calamus simplicifolius. The sequence continues at coordinate 257,696 of UESW01004722.1, forward strand.
AATAATAGATGCACTCCGACACTGGCCGAAGCTTTTGATGCACTTCGGCTCTGGCTGAGGCTTTTCATAATAAGAGATGCACTTCGGCTCTGGCCGAGGCTTTTGATGATAACATATGCACTCCGGCTCTGGCCGAGGCTTTTAGCAAATGCACTTCAGTTCTGGCCGAGGCTTTTCATGATAATAGATGCACTCCGACTCTGGTCGAGGCTTTTGATGCACTTCGGCTCTGGCTGGGGCTTTTCATAATAATAGATACACTCCAGCTCTGGCCGAGGCTTTTGATGATAAGAGATGCACTCCGTCTCTGGCCAAGGCTTTTCATAATAAGAGATGCACTCCGGCTCTGGCCGAGGATTTTGATGCACTTCGGCTCTAGCCGGGGCTTTTGATAATAACAGATGCACCCGGCTCTGGCCGAGGCTTTTGATGCACTTCGGCTCTGGCCGGGGCTTTTCATGATAACAGATGCACTCCGACTCTGGCCGAGGCTTTTGATGCACTTCGGCTCTGGCCGGGGCTTTTCATGATAAGAGATGCACTTCGGCTCTGGCCGAGGCTTTTGATGATAACAGATGCACTCCGGCTATGGCCGAGGCTTTTAACAGATGCACTTTGGTTCTGACCGGGGCTTTTCATGATAACAGATGCACTCCGACTCTGGCCGAGGCTTTTCATAATAATAGATGCACTCCGACTCTGGCCGAGGCTTTTGATGCACTTTGGCTCTGACCGAGGCTTTTCATAATAAGAGATGCACTTCGGCTCTAGTCGAGGCTTTTGATGATAACAGATGCACTCCGGCTCTGGCTGAGGCTTTTAACAGATGCACTTCAGTTCTGGCCAAGGCTTTTCATGATAACAGATGCACTCCGACTCTGGCCGAGGCTTTTCATAATAATAGATGCACTCCGACTCTGGCCGAGGCTTTTGATGCAATTCGGCTCTGGCCGGGGCTTTTCATAATAATAGATGCACTACGGCTCTGGCCAAGGCTTTTGATGATAACAGATGCACTCCGGCTCTGGCCGGGGCTTTTGATAATAATAGATACACTCTGGCTCTGGCCGAGGCTTTTGATGCACTTCGGCTCTGGCCGGGGCTTTTCATGATAACAGATGCACTCCGGCTCTGGCCGGGGCTTTTGATGCACTTCGACTCTGGCCGGGGCTTTTCATAATAATAGATGCACTCCGGCTCTGGCCAAGGCTTTTGATGATAACATATGCACTCTGGCTCTGGCCGAGGCTTTTCATAATAAGGGATGCACTCTGGCTCTGGCCGAGGCTTTTGATGCACTTCAGCTCTGGCCGGGGCTTTTGATAATAACATATGCACTCCGGCTCTGGCCGAGGCTTTTGATGCACTTCGGCTCTGGCCGGGCTTTTCATGATAACAGATGCACTCCAGCTCTGGCCGAGGCTTTTGATGCACTTCGGCTCTGGCCGAGGCTTTTCATGATAACAAATGCACTCTGACTCTGGCCGAGGCTTTTGATGCACTTTGGCTCTGGCCGAGGCTTTTCATAATAATAGATGCACTCCGACTCTGGCAGAGGCTTTTGATGCACTTCAGCTGGCCGGGGCTTTTGATAATAACAGATGCACTCCGGCTCTGGCCGAGGCTTTTGATGCACTTCGGCTCTGGCCTGGGCTTTTGATAATAACAGATGCACTCCGGCTCTGGCCGAGGCTTTTGATGCACTTCGGCTCTGGCCGGGGCTTGTAAGATGCCCGAATCCGGCCAAAGGACTGGAGATCATTTGGCCCCCAGCCGTAATGGGGGTGCTCGGCCATACCGAGTCTTTGTTGAATAGGACTCAGCCTAGCCAAGGTACGGAGATTTCCCTACTGATGGTATATATGGCGATTGTCCGAACTCCACGTCCGAAGGATTGATTTCCCGTTCAAATCCTGGAGTTTGTAGGTGCCAGGTCCGATGACTTCCGCCACTTGATAGGGGCCTTCTCAGTTCGGAGACAACTTTCCTTGCTCTAGCGGTTTGGAAACGGATGCTTTCCGGAGGACACGATCACCGGGCGAGAAAGATCTCCCTTTGACTCTGGAGGCATGATAGCATCCGCTGATAGAGGGGTCCTATCTCCACGGGGATGACAGCTTCTGCGCCGAAGGCCATCCGAAACAGGGTCTCGCCTGTGGGAACTCTCTGGGTGGTGCGGTAGACCCACTGGCCGAGGCTGAAGCTGGACGTTGGACTTCTGTGAAGCATGGAGTCAAAAACTCCTTGTCTTGGCTTCATGACGCCATCCTTCCTCATGCAAAAGGTGCCAAGGGGCTAACGTGGCAACCATAAATGCCTTAATGATGGAAGGAGATAAGGCATTAAATGCCTTAAAATAGGTAGAGGCACATGGCCTTTATGAGGCCATAAATGCCTTGGTGCGCATAGCGCGGCTACGGAAGCCGAGCTATAGTGCCGAGGCGGGGAGAAGGCGGAGGGCGTCGAGTCATGGCAAGAGGACACCGGAGAGAGGGATCGGGCCTGCCGAGATCTAGGAAGATCCTTGCTACAAACCACTTGCAGGGCTGGCCCAGCTCCTTTAGGATGACTAGGGGGGTTCGCGGCTCCGTGCGGACCGGAAGAAGAGATTGCTAGGAAAATGAGGGCCGCGGCCTCCTCAAAAAGATGCAGAGCAGGAGCAGCTGGATGGGGAGCTTCATGACGTCCCTGAATCAAATGAGTCAGTGCTTGGACATGCTGTACACCAGTGTGACAAACTGGTCCTGGGTCATTGGGGCCACTGGTGGCGATGGAGTCTCAACTGGTGGTGGTGGTGGCGCCACACTGCTCACTGGATCAGATCTTTGGGAGACGACTTGGTCCCGGGCTTCGGAAGTAGCCTTTCTTCGATTGGCCATTGGAGGGGTTCTCTTCAAGATCGAGACCCTTATCTCCTGGATCACAAGTTTATGGGACTTGAGAGGGCCCTTCCTCTAGCGCCAATTTGTTGCTGCTGAAATCTGTCCTCCGACTCGGGCGCGATCGGGCTGCAGCGTGGGCTCCCACCTGGGTGGACCCGCAAAACAATCCTCACGCGAGAGGCGTTGGGGGTGGCCCTCTACGGAAGACCCTCCGACGCTCAAGTCAGTGGAGATCAGCAATCAACAAAAATGGAGAGAAGGCTCTCGCTGAAGAGTCTCTCAAGGGTAGCCTCTCGAGAGCTATGAGCAGAGCGCTAATGGCGGAAGCTAAGGCAGAAGGAAAGAAGGTTCAGCGAGCGAGTGCGCAGGATGGCGCGTACCTTAGAAATAGGAAAACGGTCGTATTTATAGAGGGTCACCTGACTGCTTGGAGGCATCGTGGGTCTGAAAGCCGTTGAGATCCGAATCGAGTTTGTTATGATGCCAGCGGGATCCGTATCTTGTCAGTTAGAGGATCGACGACTGGAAAGCTAGTTGATGCCATGAGGTTTAATGATCACATGGACCTAGGCCACTCTTGCGGGTCCTAGGCCACCTCCGGGCATGATTCGCCGCATAGAATCTTATTCAGTTATAGTTGATTCGAATTCTTACGCGCCGAATTCTGTAGAGATATTTTGAACGCTGTGGTTCAGTCATCATGGATCCGTGGAGGTAGGTGCCAAGGGGCCAACGTGGCAGCCATAAATGCCTTAAAATAGGTGGATGCACGTGGCCTTTATGAGGCCATAAATGCCTTGATGCAAGAGACATAGCGTGGTTGCGAAGGCCGAGGTATGTTGGCCGAGCTACGCTGAAGCGAGGCTGAGGCTGGCCGAGCTATGATGGCCGAGCTATGTTGGCCGAGCTATGCTAAAGCTGGCCGAGGCTGAGGCTGGCCGAGCTATGTTGGCCGAGCTATGCTGAAGCTGGCCGAGGCTGAGGCTGGTCGAGCTATGTTGAAGCTGGCTTGAATGAGAGCGCCGAGGCATGGCGCGGCCTAAATGAGACGGGGCTTGAGTGCCGAGACATGTTTTCTCTTTTCTTTTTATTCCATTAAATTCTGGCCAAGTCATTATGATCGTTTCTTTTCCCTTTTGTTCTCTTTCTTCATTATGATGAAACGCTTGTTGCTAGAATGTCGTGCCGGCTAGCTAGCTGGCAAGCAGGGCATTTGGATTGGTCGCGACTCCATCGCCAATCTAAGCAGTCAATAACGTAATGATAATTTATCTCTCATCAAAATAATCCAGAGTTTTTCTGGGGTTCAATTTGATGTTACCCTCTTATAATTTTATATTGAATTCCTGGAGGATAGGCAAATATCCATATACCGGAGGAAAGATGTTGAGCATGAGGTTGCCGTCTGTGCTTTCTTAATTCCCTTGAATTTGGTCTGTTAAGAAGATATTATGCAATTATCCAAAGGACAATGGCAACATGAAGCAGAGGGAAAATCTGCTGCTTTATTGGATTTCCGAAGCCACTTATTTGATTTCGTGCGGCAAAAAGCTACAAGAAGAGCACCGGTTGGCGCTTGGCGATTGGCCCCTCGATCCCAAAACGGCTGCTAGGGAAAATATCAGAATTGCAAGAACCGCGCGTACTCCTCCGGCACCTTCTCTGAAGGTCCATTTCGGTTAAACGTCATAAAACAAGAAGTCATTGGATGCTGGTGCTGACTTTAGCCGAGGCTATCCTGCTTTAGGGAGAGCAAGATGTTTGGATGTTTGAAAAAGTTTTTGTACATTGACTTTGTTGCAGCAAATTTTACATTAGCTGCACCATCCTTTCTTATTGATGTGCATGGATTCAATGTGTTCTGACGCTATGGGATGGGAGAGCTGCCATACGATGTAACGTTTTAATCGTGACGTCTATTAAAAGCCATTCAGTCTTATTTTAAAATTGATGTGCAGACGAAAATGCCCTTTTTCTACTATCGTACTTCTCTTTTACAGTTTTTGTACATAAGGCGAAGAACATTTTTACCCTCTAAAAGTTTCCTTGCAAAAGGACAACTGGGCTTTTCTTCTTCTTAGGAAATCGCTCAGAAAAAGCTTGACGACACCCAGCTTTACCATTAAGATGTCATAGTTACAAACTTACGACGCCCATGGCCTTACAACGGACGCTGGAGAAAAAACTCGCAACATCGCAAGAGAAAATCAACCGAAAATTAGTGACAACACCCTTAGCTGAAATATTACGACATCCTATTTACAAACCTAAGACACACGTTCATATGGGATATGCTTTATGACATCCCAGGAGGAAATCAGCCGAAACAAAGCTACGACACCCCAGCTTTACCATTAAGATACCGTTGTTACGAACTTACGATACCCGTGGCCTTAAAATGTACGCTGGAGAAAAGCCTCGTGACATCGCAGGAGAAAATCGGCCAAAAACCAGTGACGACACCCCAATTGAAATATTACGACATCTAATTACAAACATAAGACATCCATTCATGCGGGATATACTTTACGACATCCCAGGAGGAAATCGGCCAAAACAAAGCTACGACACCCCAGCTTTACCATTAAGACACCGTCGTTACGAACTTACAACACCCGTGGCCTTACAATGGATGCTGAAGAAAAACCTCACGACATCGCATGAGAAAATCGTTCGAAAACCAATGACAACACCCCAGCTAAAATATTATGACATCCTAGTTACAACCTAAGCCATCCTTTCACGTGGAATATGCTTTACGGTATCCCAGAAGGAAATTGGCTGAAACAAAGTTACGACACCCAGCTTTACCATTAAGACACCATCGTTACAAACTTATGACACCCGTGGCCTTACAACGGACGCTAAAGAAAAGCCTCGCGATATCGCAAAAGAAAATCGGCCGATAACCAACGACGATACTCCAGCTGAAATATTACGACATCCTAGTTACAAACCTAAGGCACTCATTCACGCGAGATATGCTTTACGACATTTCAGGAGAAAATTAGCCGAAACAAAGCTACGACACTCCAGTTTTACCATTAAGACACTGTCGTTACGAACTTACGATACCCGTGGCCTTGCGACATCCCAGGAGAAAATCTGCCGAAAAACCCCTACGACACCCCCTTTTTACTTTTACTATGCCCTTGGTATAAAATTATGACATTACTGTAATATATTTGAAATAGGCAAAAATTGTTACGTCACCCTAGTTGTAAACTGATGACACCTTGTACAGACAGCTATGCCACCCTAGTTTGAAATGTGGGCCTCATGTGGCTGCACGGTATGGGACGCGAGAGGGTATGGTTTGTGATATGATCGCATCGCTTCTACCATCTTTTCACATAGAAAGCGCATCAGTGTCCTTTCATCTTCCTCTGAAGACGGCATATATAACTTCTAAACACTAGATTTTCTTTTTCTCTTCTCTTTGGTGCCCTTTCATCTTTTCACACAAACGACCGCTGGCATCCCAGATCTTCTCTACTATTTTTTCTTTTGCATCAATGGCGAAGAGTGATTTTGGGGTTCGACGAAGACCGTGAACACAGCGAACACAAAAGCTCCATAAGAAGAATCACAAAAGCTCCATAAGAAGAAAATGGAGGAAGCAAGCAAAGAAATGATTCTTTATTCAAATGAGAATGTGGCTCCTTTTTAAGTTCTATCACATACGAAGCTACGGAATCAGAAAGAGGTAAACAGCACGGTGACACCTTAATTCAGATATTATGACACCATTTCTTAAAATATCATGACACCCTGCATATGACTCCCTAGTTTAGATATTATGGCACCCTGCACATTTTTTTTTTAATCAGACAAATTTCTTTATCCCATAGGTGACTTGGGAATTATTTCAGTCCCTGCAGTGAAGGCTTCTCGATTGTTTAAGAACTGTTGCAAACCAGCAGTTTACATTCAGAATGTTTGAAAGATGGGGCTTAATACACTACATATAGAACTTATCTGAATGACCCCATTTGGTGCCTTTGTCGACATGCAGCCATTCTCAGTCGATGGGCGACTGCTAGCAGACATAATACGATGTCACAATGGAGGTGAGGAGTTTATTTTCTGTGGCAAGGTGGTCAGATTCAATGCCGACGATGTCGCACTGATTTTGAGTCTTCCAGCTCATGAAAGGAAAATCAACATGTCCTGCCATTTAATGGAAGGTTATTTAGAAGATTTGGCCGGGCATTAGATCTTCGCCAAAAGGGTTGAAGAAGTTAATAAATGGACTCCAATCATCCAAGAAACAGAAGGATGTCGAGGACACTATAAGACTTTGGATCGCCTACATGTTTGCAATATTTTTGGCTCCAAAGTCTAATTAGACTTATCCACGATATCTCATCCAGTACTTGGATGATTTAACTTAACTGGAAAGGATCAACTGGGCTTCCACAATTAAGGAGTTGATCGTTCTAGGTCTCTCAAAGGTCGATGCTTGCTTGCGATCCGAGGAGCCAGTCCAGTCGAAGAGAGAGGACAAGGTTATGAGGTAGCCTACCCTGCTCGGATGCTCAGCAGCGCTGGTGGTATGGAATATGATATAGAATGAGTGTCATAATTATATTTTTTTGTAAATCTTTCATTTTTATATCACAAAATTATTATGTGCAAGCGTGGTTCCTCGAACATAGCTTAATAAGAGCCCTAGTATATCCAAATAAACTGCTCTGGCTATTGAAGTGGTATGACAACCAATTAAAGGTGCAGTCTATCCAGGTTGCCAACATGCAGCCTAACAAATTTGTAAGATAATCCATTGTACCATCAAAATTTTTATAATTAATTTAATATTTAATTTTTTATATGGATGTCATGGTGCTTTACATGGATAGCAGAAATCTTGTCATTATACTTTGCCTTAGCGTATTATGATGTAATTTTACGTTTGAGTCTCTTTAGTTTTCAACTGGGATGTCATAATGTGGAAACCAGAGTGTCGTAATGTTACAACTGCGGTATCATAAATATTTTTCCTGTGATATCAATAATGTTAATGTTTTCACCTACGGTATCGTTTAATGGCAACTAGGTATTATAATTTTTGTTTTGGAATATCGTAACAGTTTTCCATTGTACCATTAAAATTTTTAAAATTAATTTAATATTAATTTTTTAATCCTTTAGTTTATCATCTTGGATGTAGTTGAAGGGTGCTACTGTACCAATGTCACAAGAACAATGGCTTCTCACTCCACATATAGTAGCGTTCCTTGATCCAACAGAAAGCTGTGCAAGCTGTGCAGAGTTGAGGATTGAACTGGGTTGTGTTAAGAATCAATTCGACGAAGTTATGCATAGGCTTGTCATAGCTAAAGACCTCCTCAATCATTGCACAGAAAGCAGAGCACTACAAGTAATGAGAAGGAGAAGAGGGAGGAGGGGCAGTCCTTGGAGGATCAAGAGGAGCCCAGGATTGCAGATAAAAGGAGAGAAGGGAGGATAAGAGCCAAGAGGGGTAGTCCTTTGAGGGCCAAGAGGAGCCCAGGATTACAGATAAGGAGGAGGAGAGGAGGGAGGATAAGAGCCAGGAGGGGCAGTCCTTGGAGGCCAAGAGAAGGCCAGAATTGCAGATAAGGAGGAGAGGAGGAATGAGAAGATGAGGAGGGGCAGTCCTTGGAGGGCCAAGAGAAGCCCAGGATTGAAGATAAGGAGGAGGATAGGAGGGATGAGAAGATGGGGAGAGGGTCATTCTATGGACGGACAAGAGAAGCCTAAGTCCGAGAAAATAATCATCACTCCTACGCCCTATAATAAAAATCATCATCCCTAAGGCTAAGGCCGATGAGGGGGACATATAATTCTCTGGAGCAATACCCTCATTTATTAAGAGGGTTAAAAAAGAGCCCATGAAGCATAAGGCCTTCAAGTTCAGAGGGGATTCTTTTGAGACAGTTCATCCTAAAAAATTTGAAGAAAGTGGCACTACAAAGTACGACAAAAGAATCGAAGAAGACAATCTTTTGATCAAAAACTTTTTGAGTGAAAGCGCCAGCAAGTAAGTGATTTTTTTTATATTTTTTATTTCATATTCCAAGTTGCATGATATCTTATATGCTTAAACATTTTAGCGATGATATCGTGTACACAAATGAATTAGGTGGCGGCATTAATTAGAAGACAAAGTCTTAAGGATCTTCTTACCAAAAATATGATAATAGACGACGTACGTATCTCAATGGATATTGTTGATATTGATTTTAGAATGACATAACGTCATTTTTTATTAATTGATTTGCATTGCATTGCCAAATTATTGATGTCAGGCAAAAATTTTTGAAGAAGACCTGGGTAGCACATCCGGAACGATATCATCAGTGTATCATTGAACATGTTATGACATCCGATATGTGTCTGAACAATCCAACATCTTCTCTTCAAGAACTCGTTGGATCGGCCAGGTTGATGATCTTTGATAGAGTTAGCGATGAAGAAAATCCTAGTTTCAGTTTCTTTTCTCTATCATTAACTCAAAGAATTCACACTGGCACCTGATTGCGGTTGACATGAAATGAGGGTGTTGATGCACCTTAGTTGATGCACCTTAATTCATTGAAACACAATGCCAGGCACAAGGCCCTTGCGAAGAAATAGCATGGCTTTCTCATATCGATCTTTCATATCTTCCGCGATAAAGAAGAGGTTACGAAATGGTCGATGGAAGAAATTTCAGATTACCCAACTCAACCTCCTGGATCACTGGATTGCGGCCTCTATTTTCTGAAGTACATAAAATTCCTTGCTGTCGGAATAATCCTGATTTGAAGATAGATTTCACAGACGATGATATCAGATATTACCGGCGAGAATTAGCAGCAAGGATATTGAGAGAAGGCCTCAACCAAAAGATCATCGATATTGCTTCAAAACCTTCTTGATTTTTTCAAATAATATTGATTCAAAATTTATCTAATTTTTTCATAGAGATAGTGCTCCAATTTAATGTCATTTTTTTCATAATGATAGTGTTTCAGAATTAATGTAAATTTTTTATTAATGAATGAATGAATTTTCTATCATTTTATATAGATTTCATGGTGCTTTACATGGATGTAATTTTTAGTTTGAGTCTCTTAAGTTTTTAATTAGGATGTCATAATATTAAAACCAGAGTGTCGTAATGTTACAACTGCGGTGTCGTAAATTTTTTTTCTCTGATATCAGTAATGTTAACATTTTAGCTATGGTATCGTTTTATGGAAATTGGAGTGTCATAATTTTTTGTTCTGGATGTCGTAACAGTTTTCTTGGGATATCATCATTTTAAAGTTCAGGTGTTGTAGGATGAGAATCGGGATGTCGTAACAGCCTAAGATATGTCGTAAGTTTTGATCGTAAGAGTTTTCGTTCGGGTGTCGTCATTTAAGCTTGGGTGTCGTACGCTGAGATCCGAGGTATCGTAACAGCTACGACATCTCAGACTTACGACATCCCAAAAGGAAACCAGCCTAAAAAAGAGCTACAATACCCCAGCTTACATCTAAGACACTCTAGTTGCAAACCTACGACATCCATGCCTAAAACGAATGCTAGAGAAGAGACTTGCGATATCCCAGAAGGAGACCGCCTGGAAAAAGAGCTACAACACCCCAGCTTTAGATCTAAGACATCCTAGTTGCAAACCTACGACACCCGTGCCTAAAATGAACGCTGGAGAAAAGACTTGCGATATTCCAGGAGTAAATCGATCAAAAAGGAGCTACGATACCCTAACTTTAAAACTAAGACACCCTAGTTACAAACCTATGACACCCGTGCTTAAAAGGAATGCTGGAGAAGAGACTTACGATGGCCCAGGAGGAAACCAGCCAAAAAAGGAGCTATGACACCCTAGATTGAGAATAAAGCACCCTAGTTATAAACCTACGACACCCGTGCTTAAAACGTCGTTATATGAGAATGGGGGTGTCGTAAGATCTTGCCTTAGATGAATGAATGGGTGTCGTATTCATACAACTAGAGTGTTGTAATATGAGAACTTGGGTGTCATAATGGTGCTTAAGAGGAACGCTGAAGAAGAGACTTATGACATCCCTAGAGAAAATTGGCCAAAAAAAGAGTTACGACACCCCTGATTTAGAACTAAGACACTCTAGTTACAAACCTACGACACCCATGCTGAAACTATAGTTATATGAGAACTCAAGTGTCGTAAGGTCCTGCCTTAGATGAATGGGTGTCATATTCATACAACTAGCACCTTTCGGATGTCGTTATTTTAAAGCTCGGGTATCGTAACGTGAGAACTGGGGTGTCGTCATTTTAAAGCTACAGATCCATTTCGTAAAGCCTAATTAGCTAAAACAAAAAATGTTCAGGACTCGCAAGTTGGGCATTAGAAAATTTTAATTCATTTTAATTTTTTTTTATAATGTCTTACAGTTGCAGAGTAGCAACAACAGCCATCAGTTATTGATGGCCTCAGAAAGTTATACGAAAATGCTTTTTTGTGTTTCCACTAGGACCTCTATAGCATGCTTCCTTTTTCTTCTTCACACTTGTATGCTGAAAAAGGGTTTCCGAAGGGCGCCTAACCCATGGCTCTCTGAGATCCAGCATAGTTGGTCTTCAGCATTTCCTTGGCGGTCAACTTTTCAGCAACTTCTTCATCGGAGCCCTCGAGCCCAAGTTTGATGCTAAAGGGGAAAGCCAACTCCTCTGCCTCTGATATCATCATGGGCGAAGCTTTCTCAGAATATCTCTATCAATCAAAGAGAACCCTTCATGTGGTTGCAGGCAATATTCATCCTTTTTCCTTTATAGCCATTGAGCTGAGGGGCAGAAACCATTAATCAAGAGAGAGCCAGGAAATCAAAGCTCGTCGACCTCTGTTCCGATCCCCGATCAGAACAAGTGTCACCCATGCAAGCGTCTTCGTTATAGTAAATCAAGAGTCTCTCCTCGCTTGATGGAATGAGCACTTTCCAATCCTTCAATAGGTCACGTGGCGCCCATGCTTTAAACGCACGCTGAACGGATAAGCTTTACAACATCCCAGAAGAAAACCAGTAGAAAAAAGAGATATGACACCCCAGATTGAGAACAAAGACACCCTAATTACAAACCTATGACACCGGTACTTAAAAGAAAATCTGGAGAAGAGACTTCGACATTCCTGGAGAAAATCGGCCGAAAAAAGAGCTATGACACTCCAGATTTAGAACTAAGACACCCTAGTTATAAACCGATGACACCCGTGCTTAAAACATCGTTATATGAGAACTCGGGTGTCGTAAGATCCTGCCTTAGATAAATGGGTGTCGTATTCATAAACTAGGGTGTCGTAATATAGGAACTTGGGTGTAGTATTTTACAACTATGGTGTAGTAATATGAGAATTTGGATGGCGTTAATTTTTATATATTCTTCTGCATTAATTGACTTAATACATAAGCATCAAACTCGTCCAACAATGTATTGAAAGATGGTATAATTCTTTCTATACCCTGTCCGATGTTAGTTGTCTGCATACAAGTTTGCATGTTATTTGAACCAGCTCTTCTTTCATTTTGCATAGGAGGAGCATCAACGGATGCCTTATCCATATTTTTTCTTAATCTCTTTGACTTCTTCTCGACTCTACTCTTTAATCTGTTCTCTCTTGAATGACATTTTGTCCTAATATGCTTAGAATCTTGAATTACAAGTTGTGTACTTGCCTTAGCTGCGCAGTTAGCATCTACAGCTCTTTTGAATAACGGTGTTAGATCATCCATCACTAAATTAAATGCATCTTCATATATGAAGGCTACCTCTGCGAGCTTCATCATCCGATGACTCATCAAAGCATATTTACAATCAATAACATAATTTTAAAGAAAACATATAACAAGACATTTAAAATCAAAAAATATGACTGTGTACCATGATTTTTGTGAACTTTTATCACAACCTTTAAAATTTATGTCAAAATCGACGAATTGGTATTTCATGTCCTTGCATCATCTCTTCAAGAAGTACTTATCTGGTAAATGAAATGTCATCACTTTGATGAAGAACCATAGGCATGCCTACACAGGTAATCCTTGAACTGAAAGGATTGACACTGGCATTGGATATCCTCCAAAACTTTGTTGTATGACATGGCATAATCTTTGATCATCTCTTTGCCGATTCCATCGACTTCAATCCTTTCATACGACTTTATAGAATATACATCACAGTTCTCAACTTCCTTGATTAATTTAGAATTTGATGCAGTCATTTTAAGGATCTCATTCTGAAACTTTTTGAACATGCGCCTTGTATACTTTCCTACCGCTTGCCTCTCAAAAGGTAAAGATGTCTTTAGAAAAGCATTCATTTGCAATGTCTTATTATCTTCCTCATTTTTTGCCTCATACTTTTTCTTCAAGGCATCTTCGTATTTGTCTATAAACTCCTTGAGTGTAGTCTTTGAATTTATAAACTCATCGAAGAAGTGATTGATACCCTCGCTCCTTTGTGAAGATGATATCCCTATACATAATAATGTCAAAAAAAGGAGCATTAAATATACATATTTTCTTAGAGTTCTGCAAATATAACATAAACCAAACATAATATCCTACAAACCTACAAAGAATATATCCTTAAGGTAAACTAGGACCCATTTATTCTAATATTTGTAAAGGCCATTTAACCAATCTATAGCCTTGCATTCTTCATATTTCTCCATAAGATGTGCCCACCTTTCCTTGAATGAATGTATGGTCAGTGAATCATATATCGCCTCATCAAAATCAACCATAAATTTAGAATTTACTATACAAATGTGGTCAATCTTTTCAGGTATCTTCTTCAATATATGCCAAAGACAAAATCGATCTCGTGTGTTAGGAAAAACCTCCCTAACAGCAACCTCGATTGTCTTATCTTGGTCAATTATTATGGCATTAGATGCTTGACCACTATTTACATCCAGCCATAAATAAAAAATTCATTTATATGTCTCGGTCCTCTCATCAGACAACAATGCGTAACCAAGTAAATAAAAAATCCATGATGGCTGACCCTGACGAATAGACAAAAGGCATTTGATATCTATTTGTTAAGTAGGTTGAGTCAAATCTTAGAACATCACTAAAGTATGTGCATGCCAATCTTGACCTTGGATGAATCCAGAAGATAGACATGAGCTGACCATTATCTTTAAGGTTTAAGGTATAGAAGAAATTGAGATTTCTTATTTGCATTTCGGTGAAATGGATTACCATCGACTGAGCATCTCCTTCTTGCTGCTGAAATTGGCATTCGCGACAAATAAAATTATGAGCATCCTTCTCTGTGAAATCTAATTGTCTTTTACCCCATTTTCTTCTTGCTATGGCAGAGTATATCTTAGTTGTGGGCACATTCACGGTATATAAATTGCTGATCTATGCTTTCTCTGGTGTGTTGATCCTCTTATGGAACCGTAGATAATCAGTTGATGTTATGGACATTCGATTGTTATGTTCTAGAGAAACTTTAACCAATATCCACTTACCACTTGTAGAATTCAGTCTTGCTTTTATGGATGCCTTACAATCAACTTTGCTAATATCCCTAGGATTCATGCTTTTCTCTATTTTTCTAGATTTTTCTTGCTCCAATATGCCAAGTGCTTGAAGCAAAGTTGTTTTTGTAGTTGGCCATGCTACACACTGTTGTGATTCCAAAACCAACTCTTTTTGCATATCCATTGTAGAAACTATATACATCATTTGCTGAATTAAATTCCATTTCAGTTTAAGGAACAACATTATCATCCCCTGCATTTTGAGTGATGGGTGAAGGTGCACGGCCGAAAGTATGTTCAATTTCTTTCAAATCTATAATTTTAGCATCATCTATGAAAATATAGGTACACAGTCATAAATATTGATATCAATAAATTTAGCTGTCAATTTATCCTGACAAAGCATTATGACACCCAAGTTAAAGAAATACGATACCTCAATTAAAGAAATACAACACCCCAATTATGTTTAAGCCCCAGATACCAGGAATATATGCTATATATGGTCTGAATAATGGCTTCCTGGATGTCGTAATATGCCACGAGAGCTATATGGATCATGTTACAATCCGAAAAAATATTACGATACTATAGTTATAAACCTACGATACCCCAGTTAAAGACATACGACTTTCTAGTTAAAAACTATGATACCCATTAACAGTTAAAGACATGAACTTATGACATCCGATTTCAGAAGTCACGACATCCCAGTTTACAAATTATGGCACTGTAGTTGTAAAATGACGACACCCATTCATAAGACATTAAGGCAGGGCCTAACGATACCAAGGTTCATATATTACAATACCCTAGCTGAAATTGTTAAGGCAGGAACTTACGACACCCCATAAAACAACTTACGACACTCGAGCAGTCAAATGATGACACCCGAGTAGCAAATAGACTATCGGGATGACGAAGATGCTGACTATGGAACTTATGATACATCAGATAAATTGTTACGATACTCTAATAGCAAATAGAGTATTGGGATGTCGAAGATGATGACTATGGAACTTATGTGACCTCAGATAAACTGTTATGACACCCTAGCTGAAATTGTTAAGGCAGGATCTTACGACACCCAGTAAAACAACTTACGACACCTCAGACAACAACTTACGACACCCGAGCTGTAAAATGACGTCACCCTAGCTGTAACTACTAAGCCAGGAACTTACGACACTCGAGCTGTAAAATGGCGTCACCATTACAACACCCCAGAAAAACTGTTATGACACCCTAGTTCTCGTATTACAATACCCTAACTGAAACCGTTAAGGAATAAACTTATGACATCCTAGACAACTTACAACATCTGAGTTGTAAAATGATGATGTCGAAGCTATAGGGTTGTAGTATAACATCTGATGTATGCCCAAACACTATGATGATACCCAAGTTTAGAAAGTATAATACCCTAGTTAAAAGAGTATGACATTTGTGCATAAAAACAATGAAGGACAAAACTAAAGGTATTAACCCCTCCTATTAGCAATACCCTTCGCTAGTGGACTGAGTTATGACTCCCAGGGTGTCGTAATATGCCATGAGAGCTATAAGGATCGTGTTATGGGCCGAAAAAGTATTACAACACTACAGTTACAAACCTACGACATCCCAGTTAAAGAAATATGACACCCCAGTTAAAAACTACAAGACTCATTCATAAAACGTTAAGGTTTTATATTTGAACCCCTAATATCAGAAATACCTGCCATCTATGGTCTGAATAATGGTTCCTAGGGTATCGTAACATGCCACGGAAGCTCTAAGGATTGTGTTATGGGCCAAAAAATATTACGACACCGTAGTCAAAGACCTAGGATATCCTAGTTAATAAACTATGCCACCAGAGCTATAAGTTCGTTGTATAACACCTGATGTGGGCCGAAACACTATTATGACACCCTAGTTCAGAAGATATAACACCTTAGTTAAAGAGTGATATTCGTGCATAAAAACACGAAACTAAAGGTATACTAGTGGACTGAGTTATAACTCTCAGAATGTCATAACATGCCAGGGATGCTACCTGAGTTTTAAACAGTTTCCTAATGCATTAACTTCCTTTAACGACCAAAACAATTGGTGTAATAAAGGAACTATAAAAAGATACATAAATAAGGGCTTTTTACTTCATGCAGGATGACATTTTCTTCTGAAGTTAATGAAGTCTTTCGTAGCTAGGTATTCCAGCCTCCAAGCAGAAATATGTTCTTTCGGTAAAAAATCAAAACACTTTTTTGAGCACTTTTTCTAAGAAACGAAGAAGCTTATATCACCAACGAAAACAAAACGCAATCTTTAGACCGAACTCTTGCTCAAACCTTGGACTGATTCCTTACAACCGAAAGCCAGAGTAAAAAAAATGGTTTAGAATCGAAAATAGTTTTCCATTGGATATACTCCAAGCAAACTGACGAGTAGAAGTATGCTGAAGAGAAAGGGCATTTTTGTCTACACATCAATTTCAAAATAAGGTTGAACGGCTTTTAATGGACATCACGATCAAAAAGTTACATCATATCCTAATTCTTCCATCCTGCAGCGTCAAAACACGTTGAATCCATATGGACCAATAAGGGGAAGCGATGCAGTCCATATAGGATTTGCTGCATCAAAGGTGATGTACAAAGACTTTTCCTTAGACATTTAGACCAAATAACTGTTTGACCGAGATGGCAAGTCAACATTATCATCTTGGATATTTTTTCACTACATTAATAACCAGCAACCTTAAAGTATATTATTGCATTGAATATTTTCTCCCTTCGTTTTTCTAACTCAAGTAAAAAGTGTGCGAGTGAGGGTATTCTCCGGAATCTTTTAAGGGTCGTGGAGAGAAAATTGTGTTAGGCCAACACATTTCCCCTTTCCACTGGTGAAAATAAATAATATAGGGAATGTGATGTTTATTTTTCAACACCATTCCTTTCCCATCAGACAATTTGAGCCAAACAAAAGAGAAAATTAGGCCCACTCACTATCCCTTTTCACTAAAAGATAAATACCATAAGGATGTAGTCTTTATTTTTTACACTCTTCTCCTCTCTTATTAGAAAAAATAAATACCAAAAAATTAAAATTATCTTTCAATATTTTTTTCTGACCCTTGCCCAGACCATCAAGCTTCTCTCGTTTAAAATCCTTTTATGTGTGTGTTAACCTTCGATTGGCTTTATCTAATCATCCCTCCCATAAAGGAAAACTAGTATTATAATTCTTAACAATTATTATTATTTTATAATACAAATGTTAAATCAATGCATTACTTTCTTTGATATAATACTCATTAATCAAACAATGAAAAAAATAAATTCCTCAAATAAACCATTTAATTCTCATACAAACTTTATTTTAAGCGCATTATAATTAAATGCCAAGCACAAAAATATTATAGTTTTCATACAAAATTTTTGTCAAACAAATATAATAAAATTTATTTTATTTCATAGAACTTTTAAGAAAAAAAAAAACTTCATATGATCTTTATTGATTTAGAGAAAATATATGATAGAGTACCTAGAAAAATAATATGATGAGATTTAGAGAAAAAAAGAAGTTACTAAAAGGTACATAGATTGATAAAAAATATATATGATAGAGCAATAACTATTGTTAAAATAATAATAGGAGAAACTAATGAGTTTTAATTACTGTAGGTTTGCATCAAGAATTTGCCTTAAATCCATATTTTTTATTAATTATGGATGAATTAACCAAACATATCAAGATAATATCCTATGATGTGTTATTTGTAGATAATATAGTGTTGATTAATGAAACTAAATCTAAAGTAAATGCTAGCTAGAGATTTGAAAAGGCTTTAAAATCTAAAGTTTTTAAGATTAGTAAAACTAAAACTGAATATATGAAATATAATTTTAGTGAGAGTAGAAATATAAATAAAAATAATAAAAATTGCAAGATATCAAGGAGTGAAAAATTTAAGTATTTAGGATCAATTATCCAGCAAGAAGATGAAATAGGAGAAGATATGAATCATAGAGTTAAAGCAGAATAGATTAAATATAGTACTTCGAGAGTTTTGTATGATCGGTGCATTTCATTAAATTTTTTTAAAAAATCTATAAAACCGCTATTAGGCCAAACATGATATATAGAACAGAGTATTGAACAATATTAAAACAACATGTGAATAAATTAAGTATAACAGAAATGTGTATGTTAATATGGATATGGTAAACTTTAAAAAATAAATTAAAATAAACATATAAGAGAAATGATAAAAATAGTCTCAATTGAAGATAAAAAGAGAGAAAATCGATTGCGATGGTTTGAACATATACAACATAAACCTTTAGATGTTCTAGTTAGAAAAAAAAATGACCTTTTAACGATCCATGATAAAAATAAAGATAGAGATAAGCTAAACTAACATAAATGAAATAATTAAAAAAGATATAACTATTTATAATTTAAATATTAACTTAATCCTAATTAGAGCAAAGTGAAAGAAGCAAATTTATGTAGCCAACCCCATATAGTTGGAAAGAGGCTTAGATCGGTTGAGTTGAGTTGTAGAACTTTATTTTTAAAAGAAACGTAACAAACGAGCGTTAACAGGCTTAACCATGCATCATTTGCTTACTACCTTGGGTGACGCGGATCATCTTATAAAATAGAGTTTACATGCGGTCAAGTTACCACAAAAGCAAGAGAAACTTAAGCTAGGACGGAAAGATCGATCGTTAACTTCGAAATAAGACAAGTCAAACACAATGAACGGACCAACCTACAAAGCCCAAGACCATCGCATCACACATTGTGGCAAATCAGTTGGAGAATAACTCATCAGAATATGGAGAGCTATGTTGAACAAGATTTCAAAGCAAAGTAGTTACCCCTTAAGATGCAACTCCTTTTTGTTTTTTGTTTTTTTTGTTTTTTGTTTTTTGGCCTCACTATTGTTTATGTACAAGTTAGCCAACATTTAGCAGCAAGGGAAGAGAACAAAAACAACAGTATCACGAGATGAACTGAGAAAGATGCAACCTAGTTTTACATATGATGACTAACACAACATCAATCTTCTACCTGCAGAATAACCAGATTTATGGACTGTCATTGAACCTGAAGAAGATTTCCAAGGATTCCTTCAGAATACTGGCATGATGATCAATCCACAGGTATAAAATCACAAGCCCAGAATCTTCTAGCTTACAGCAACACCAGACATCAGGCGGCCTGTAAAATATATCTTGTTAAACAATACTAGTAACTAAATTTCTACAATGGTTGGGAGCTCGTAAAGAGTACATTTATATGGTAGTTAGATATTGATTGTGTTAATGATGGATTGGATAATGCCTTGTCAGCCAGCACAACAACTACAGAACAAAAGGGTGGAACGTAAACAACCTAAATCCCGACTAGTAAAATAGCAAGCTGCAGCTATCACATCATCTTCAAGTTACGGTGGGGGCAGTTTGTTATAGCCAGTGGTGAAGCCAAAAATTGGTCAAACCATTTTCATTTTTACTTGAGCCATGTTATGAGTAAAAAACAACCAACCATAAAATGCCATATTGAACCAAATAATAAATTTATATAGTGTATAGATTCTGATTAAAAATGAAACTACTTCATTCTTGTAACTAGTGTAAGCTTGACTTCATCATATCAGTTTTATTATATATATAGTACTTGAACTTTTCTTAGAGGAACAGCTTTAAGAAAATTAAAAAAAAAATTCAGCACCCCTCACTAGTACTAAGGGGAATCCAATACATATGCCTTCACACTTGGTTACAGCACATAGCACATTCAACTTCAGCTATTATTTTATACAGAGGAGGTATCCTGAGTGTTCAGATTTTCTGAAAATCAGGGATCAAATGAATTGCCGTTTCTTGTCCTTTCATAATATGTACTAACAAAACTTAATATACCAATAATATGATAATTGAAATTTCCAGCAAGTCATCTCAAGGCTTTAAAACACATCCAAGCAATTGGAACCTGACTGAAAATGGTCACTGGAAATATCATGTTTTATTCTTTTTGAATAAATTGAATAATACCAAAACAATTACAGAATGAAGAGAACACCAAAGAGGTGAGCAAGCTGATCACCATGTAACAGAAAAAAAGGGGGCTGTTATTTGGATAAAGGGAGGAACAAAGACAGGAAAAAAAGTGTGTGGCTGTTGACAGGAGAAAAAAGAGCAGCAATCAAGCTCCCCCCCCCTCCTCCTCCTCCTCCAAACCTTTCTTCTAAATAGCAAATGAGCTGTTCAGATCATGCATCCACAAGCATACATTGTATCATGAATGATTTTTAAGCCTGTGGACAAGCATGATTGGTTGAACAGCTTCATCGCTGAGACAGAGGATAGCAAACAGCATCCCAGATAATAAAAATAAATAATTTGTGTGCATGTTAGATTTGAGCCGAATAAACAGCAAACAAGCAAAGGCAAAAGCTAGAGTTAGAGATGAAGAATAGGACAAAAGATGGCATTATGTTGCTTTCTAGTGTTGCATTACAAATGTAATGCTTATATATGATATTTTATGTGCATAATGAAATAGCTAGTATAAATAGTCATCTTGAGGAAATTGAATTATAAAGGTCCAGATACCGTGCATGAATTGTATATATTAGTGGGAATTTGTAGTGCCGAGGCACTAGAAAACTAATACAAAATCATTTAGTGCCTTTCAACTCAAGATTTCTTGGAAAGTGTACTTGAAAATTATTTGCTCTATATGCACATATCATTCCATCAGCATAAATGCAAAATGACAAAACACCCAATCATAGGCAGTGGCACCCTTGAATGCATAGATGCACATTATGACAATTGGTCACACATGCAAATGGTATATAGAAAACATTGTATGCATATACAGCAAGGTCATTGACTACCTGAACTATGCAATAGTTTAATACTTGATTTAACTACTTAAGTTTTCCTTATATATATTTTCAAATGATATAAATTATCTAAAGCTTCTGACTAACATAACATGATCTAGCACCACCTGATATCTTAGGAAGCACATTCCAAAAAATCAAAATAAAACTAAAGAGCAAATTCAGTCATATAAATAAAGAACATATGATCAAATTATGGTCCTGTTAAAACACATAAAGACATGCACTCCAAGATCCATTAGATGCAACCTAATTATACAATTATATGAAATTTTGAGTGCAATAATTTTTTATACAAAGGCCCATTGGGAACAAGAACAATTAAGTGGTCAGATGCATATCTAGGTGCCAACCTTTGCACCCAGATGGTCACCCACCCTGAAGGCTAGGAAAGCACCACATGCCTAGGAGGTGCAGTTGCTGAAATGCCCAAGCATCTAGGCAGCCGCATGTGACAATTTTTGATGCATGGCAACAAAATCTATGCATAAACTTGCTGTAATTTCAGTTTATGCAAATACCTGTTTGGAATATCCAAATCAAAGCCATTAATTGCTACATATATTGCACATGCTATCTGAGTAGTTGACTCAAGAAATAGTTACTCTTTTGGCAAAGGTAGGTCCAGACCCTACTTCATGCAGAAAATTATGCTTGGTCTATATAGTCCTAAACAAATAAAAACCGGTCTCCCTCTAAATAAAAATTAACCCTCAACTACTTACTGTTGTTTAACACCATAGCTGTAAGAGCTTGGCTTGAGGTCCATAAGCCTAATATGGACATGTTTCCATAGATGTGGAGAATACGAATCCATATCCATGTAAAACACTGTAAATTCCTTTTCTATTTAAGCACATGTAGCCTTAATCTTAGGGCAAGCCAGAGTGTTATTGAGACTTGAAAGATCTAGGAGAGGGTTTTGTATGATGTAAGTAGGTCTAAGGCTTTGCATGAGAGAGAGTTGGAGAAACTTATCTTATAAATCTTCAAATTATTTTTCTAGAATTTCTATCCTTCTTACTGGGGTGAGTATAAGCCAATTTGATTGAATAACCGTAAATTGTCTTATCTGCTATTCTTCCCTATTTTCTCTTCTATTGATCTTTCTTCTTTCACTGTGTGCGTGTTGCAACAATAGCCTATTTGTTGAAAATGTCCATTAGCCCATTATTTTTGGATGTAAGTGTTTACCTCTCCAAAGTAACTATTTAGTCCTCTAGAATAATGTTTGCATTTTATTTTATAGTTGACCTTAGCCAGGCAAAGAAGTGGATCTCTCAACAAGTATTCATCTATGGGTACAAGTGTCCACAACTCCAGATTAACTATGTACTTCATGATATAACATCGTATTATTTGCAAGAAAAAGCTTGCTAACTAATTTAAGTGCTTAATTTTGCTTGACTATGGCTAGGCAAAGAGTGGATATTGACCCATTATTTATTTATGATTTTAAGTGTTTATTTTTCCAGCCCAACTGCTAACTCCTTCGAGTCAGTGCTGGTCATGAATATACAATTCTTCATTCTATTGTGCATACAGTTGCATAATGGGTGGGCTGAGCCCAGCTAAGGTGGTCACAAGATTGACCCATGGTATTATTTACCCTGTGCAAGCTTAGCCCAACCTGTATTCAACCCAACATTATGACCCAAGAAAGCAATAAGCGAGCTCAGGCTGAAATCAGGCGGCCCTAAGTTAATTTTGGAACTTCCTTTTTTTAATAAGAAAATAAAGATAAAGAAAGAATGGTCTCATCCACCAACTCAATAGTAACAATACATATATACACTAAACTTGTTTCAATGGTTTACGTGTATTGTGTGATTGGAGGAATAATCCCTCAAACAACAACTAAATATTGTCTAATGATATGTTACATATCAGGCCAACTTGGGCTGGGCTATCAGATTGGTTCAAGCTGCTATCAGATTGGTTCAAGCTCGGCCCTGCTCAAACTTCAGTAAGCAATTTGTGACCTAGCTTCAGCCCAGTCCAGTTAGAATGTGTGCTAGGTTGAGCAGGCTATGGGTCAACACAATATGATGTGCAACTTATTTGTGTAAGTATTTACTCTTAGTTGGTCTAAACCAAGTAGAGAGACATATCCCTCAATTTGTGTTTATTTGCTAGTATAAGTATATAAACCTCTAGATTAGATTTTTATACTACGCCATAATTGTGTATCATATTTCAATCATATGCATGCTAACCAACCTGTGTTATATATGAAAGCTATGAGCAGAAATAAGCAATTATATGAAATTTTACCCCCACTATCATGATGGTGGTCAACATTAGGAGATATAAAAAAGAAATGAGGGATAGGCCTAATGTATAATTTCTAGTTTAGAGGAACCTGGCATATTTCCCAGTAAAGCCAAGGACCAAGATCCACTATTACCATTTACCTCCCTTTTTAGCAAGTTAATCCTGTATGCGTTTTCACATTTTCTTCCTTCTTTTCTTATTCTTCTACCTTTTCTCTCTTTCCTTATCCTTCCCTCTTTCTTCCCCTCATCTATCATCTTTTTCATTTGTTTTTTCTTTTTCTTCAAGAAACACATTACCCACCATCCCCTCAAACATGATATTGGTTTGGGTATCCATAGCCCCTGCCCCTCTTTCTACATAAATAG
Source organism: Calamus simplicifolius (assembly GCA_900491605.1). Lineage (NCBI taxonomy): Eukaryota > Viridiplantae > Streptophyta > Magnoliopsida > Arecales > Arecaceae > Calamus > Calamus simplicifolius. The sequence continues at coordinate 281,630 of UESW01004722.1, forward strand.
TGATGCACGGGCTGAGCTTGGGTCCAAAATTTTGGCCCGACTTCGAATTGGCTCAGCTTGGGCCAATGGTTTGCAAACCCAATAACCTGGCCTAATATTTATAGTATGAATATACATTAGGTAACACATCTGATGTATAATATACATAATACTAAACCTTGCCTATATAATATAAACAACAGATGATGACCATTTGTGGATCATCCCTCCATCACATGATACACATAAATTATTGGAACAATTTTGCTATTATAGAATCATGATTGAAGAGGTGGACAAAAGATTCCATATGATCTTTGACTAGTTACTAAAAAAGGAAGCCTCAAACCTAATTTGGGCAACTCCATTTCTACCAAGCTCACTTATTGCTCATTGGGCTGAGCTTGGGCTACACATGTTGACTACAGACTGGACCGAGCTTAAGCCAAATATCTAGTAACATGGGTCAAGCTTAACACCACCGTACACACCCAACCAGCCTAGCATGCATCCTTATTCATGAAGTGGGGATGTGTCCAACATCAGCAGCTAGCTGTTTATCCTAACCAGAATTAGTAATAAAATCAAAATCTCAATGCAAGTCTATCCAAAAAGGATATGATGAAATAATCTCAGCGGTTGAATGAATATCAAAAGAGTCAATTGTGAAAAACCCTAGAACATAAAATAATTGCAAAAGGACCCCAAAATGCAATATAATACCTCTCCAAGGTTTAAAAACAAAGTAACTACAGCACATAATTAGGCCCATTGATACCTATGTCAGCCTCCCTTCAACCTAAACATGCAATCCATGGTTAATAATGAATCAGCACTTTAGAATTATGCCAAGCTATACCTATGATAATACTTAACCCATTTTTTGTGATAAAGACCTCAGATTCCACCTTAGCAAGATTTTCATTTTTTGTTGCATCACACATCCATTTTAAATTCCTCAAATTCTAGATCTTTATAAACTAAAAAACACCCCTCACTGCCTTTTACTCCAATCAGTAGGGCAAAGAACTTATCATTGCTTAATCAAGTAGGAAGCATGGATACTTCAAATCATATGCTCATTGGATATTTCATCAATAAGTGTCTGATATTTGTATTAAGTAACCTATTTTTCAAAAAAAAAAAACACTAGATACTTCTCGGATACACTTTAGATACTTCTTTAAAACCTCCAAACATGAAATAGAGGGTCAATTTTCCAGTCTACTGATTAAAATATATAGTATAGATTATGTTCTATGGCATAACAGTTAAAGATGAGCTTATAAACTCAATGCTATCATATAAAAGTATGAACCATGTATTTGATAGCTACCATGCTTTGTTAATGATTTTTTCTTATACGTACATACATACATATCTATGTGTGCATGTATCCCTCTGTATCCATGTATGTATAAAATAAATAGATGCATACACATTGTGTGAGTGTGCATTTCTTGATGCATCCTAGCTATATCATATCCTATTTTTTCAAGATATATATATATATATATATATATATATATATATATATATATATATATATATATATACCATGCTTCATAGTTAATCATTAATCCTAATTTGAATTTTGACTGACCAACAACAATCATGCTGCACCAGTAAGTTTGCATTCAGTCCTTCCACCCTATCCAAGAAAACAATACAGATGTGACAATTGTAACTAGTCCCCCTTGTAAGCACCTAATTTGGTCTTGGTTTTACATGTTTTATTCCAGTATTCCAAGAGAACAGCCACACTTATTTTAGTGAGTTTTTTCCAATTATACATGAAAACTTTCACCTGATATTCTTACAACTCTATTCTACTGCCCTCATAAGCTTATCCACATTTCAATCATACGTTGTAAACAGAAATATAAACAATACATGTTCTAAAGGGGTATAATCTTTAGACTCGTGCAGCTACTGGCAGTGCAGGAGGTGGGGAGAAAAACTGTAATAGATCATTAAATAATGCATCAACATATATGTCACTAGAGTCATTAATGGTATTAATTAAAGCATGCCACCCCATAACCTAGAATTATCAAGTTGTCATAACAGGCGAAGAAAACAAAAAAGAAACAGACAAAAAACAGCATATTATAAGCCACTAACCATTTATAAAGTAAGATCTATTTAATTGAAATCTGAATTAAAAAAAAACACAACTATACACATGTAAGAACTTTTCGAAAAGTATCAGGAAAAGGTTCCATCATCCGCTAGGCTAACCTGAATAGTTCACCTCACAAGCAATCCAACTGGTCCAAGCTAAAATGTTATGATTAATTGGCTTGGCTTACATGATCATATTAGACACATGATAGAGATAGCTGGTTCTGCAAGAAAAAGGACAGCATTCAGCACAGTTCAATATAACAAAATAGATGCACAGGGAGAGAGAGAAAGAGAGAGAGAGAGAGAGAGAGAGATCATTAATGGTACCTGTTATTTCAATTGTGGAGCAAAAGGAGCTGGACAAGGAGATACGGTGTGATCTGGTAATTGATTTATGAATTCAAATGTCGCCTGAAGACAAGCATGCAGCATTTTCTTTTCCAACTTTACAAGCTGAACTGCAACTCGTTTCTTTGAATTCAAATGGCCATCTCTCAACTGGTAATCATATAATGACAAATGGTTGACTAAATCTGAAATTGAATATAAGTAGAAGTAGCACACTCTTGTAGTCATTACCATATCTTCATCCTCACTTAAGGTTGTAGGGTAGCCTGCCAACCGAGCCTCAAAATAACCTACAGTTGGTCCAACACTGCTCGCTCCATGCATGAGCTCACCTGTACTAATAAATCATGTTAGTCATTAATACTATTATTCTGACTTAAGGAAAAGGTTTGGATATATCGGGGAAAAAGAGCTTCCCAATAATACTATTCATACTAACAAGTAAGCTCACATCATAATATTTACTAATTTAATGCATCCATAATATGCTGTACCCTGCACTGGGCGTACCGTACCATACCGGTACTAGCTGAGACTTGGAGTCAGCACATACCAAGTCTTGGTATGCTAAACCCACTCACGTATCGGGCATACTGACACTGTAATAGTATGGTACCAGTATGGAGTCCAATAACGAGACCGGACGGCAAACCTTGAGTGCATTCAGAAGCTTACCAAACAATATGAGTAGAAAATGAACTGCACAAAATAGCTGTTTAGTAGATGAACAGGTAAGTCTACACATGTTTAACAATGCACATGCGGCCACGAAGCAGCAAATTGATGCAAATCTTGAACGATAAAAAAGTAGTGCATGGACTAGTATTTGGAAATACAACATTGAGCAATCCAGAATAATAAGTCAATAATGAATCAGCTACTCTTATTATAGCAGGCATACTTCAAGAGGGACACGAGGTGATAAATAACTAAAGTTTGCAATTTGTGGTTTGCTACAAAATCACAAGCGCATAGCACATTATCATAAAATTGACCAATAATTATGCAAAACTAAAAGTCTAAGAACAATTGTGAAACAAAAGCTATATTATTATCAAAAGCTACATTATTATCAAAAAGCTACAATACTCGACATATATGTGAAACAAAGATAGAAGATTACATTATTAAAATGATTATACCATTGTTTATTTTGTTAAGTTTAAAAGAAGGATACTCTGATGATTGTGAAAGTATTAAGTTATGCTATTTTACACTACATCAGAGGAGCAATTGCCAGCTCATTCATACTTTTTTAAGAAAATGATCTTTCAAATATAAAACGATATTAAATTAAGGTGGATCTGTTGACTTACAGGACAAACAGGGCCTTGAGAAGAAATAACTGAATGCATCTCAGCTGGATCTGAAACATACCCTAATCTCAGATAAGGCAGCATTTCCGATATAGCTTCTTTTTCTCTTCCAACATACACCTAGAGAAAAGAGTGCATCCTATGATAACCACTGCTGACTATAAGAAAAGTAAAATATTATATCACATACATGAAAAACTTGGACAGCCAGCTTTCCATTTCTTTGAGCAACCATCCTCTTTTCTTGGTATTGAGGATCTTCTGTATTCAGAGATGCCTATATCACAAATGACAAATACAAGAAAGTTACACCAGCTAAACAAAAAAATGTAAAATTTACATGTGTAGGAGGTAGGAACCTAGATTTCACCTCAACCACTATACGGTCATATGGATTATCTTCATCAACAAACCATAATTGAGAAGCAACCTTGAATTTGGTTGTGGTCCACACCTATAAAATCTACAAATTTTGAGATATCTGTGCATAACATATTGCATATATACATGTGAAAGTGGGTGTCTAAAAGCATTAGTAAACTGCAAATGCAGAAAAAACCACCAGCACAGTAAGTAGTTTTGTAGCATGTGACATATCGGATACCATATAACAATCGGTTCACCAGACTTATAGGGGCGATCAACCAGCAATTGAACAGCATCACTGACAGCGGTTAGCATTGCTTTGCAGTTGCTCTTGTAAGCCAATAATGGTGGCCCCAAAGGAACTAAGGCAAACCTTCGAGCCAAACTGACTTTCTGTTTCCAATAAAAAGACATATTAGCATTTTCTTTTATTCTAGAAAGCAGATTTTATCTGATCAACCACCAAAGAAAAGAAAATACTGCGATTTGACATAATTGTTTTTCACAGAAAAATGCATTTTGCCACAAAATTCTAAGATGTCAAGAAGGGGGAAAAAATCTTAAGACTGCAATCATTTATCTATGGGTCATGTTTAGCACACCTAAGTTTATGGGGGATCTCCCTGGCATGATTTATAATCTCTCATTTTTTACTCCTAAGGCATGAAACAGGTGGGATAGTAATTCTAGAGCATTTCCTCACTCTTGTGGTAACTGCTTTCCATCATTATAAGATATACAATTCACAGATTCCAAATAACAATTGAGCCTTTTAATGCAAGCAACCTCAACTGCAAAGAAAGGCAGAGTGTTACTTCGACCCTTTGTTGCAAGACACTATGAAGTTCAAAATCCATATCACCTTAAAAAAATCATGGCAAGAAATTGAAGATGGACTACTAGAAATAGTTAGAAGTTTATTAATAACATGAAAATCTTATAAGATCATATTGTTCCAAGGCAGTCCTATGGGTGTTACATAGGTGGCATCTTTAAGATCATATCATTAATTAGCTAAAGGCCCCTTTAGGATAAAAAAGATATTTTTAGGATTTGAAGATTGACATTTAGATAGGTAAATGAAAAATCCTGAATATTCTTTCTCTATTTAATCTTATTGCTAGCCAAGGTCATCATGCCAAACATACATGCATGCAGACAACAATATTCCCCATTTGCATTTATCTAGTCTCAAGACCAAATGCCTTCTTTGTTGTCCAATTGTTTGATCCATACAGAAAAACTATTCTTATAATTGCCTCATCAAATCTTAAAACCTCAAGAGACACTCCATGGGTGCCTCCTGACAAAGCACAGAGTTCATTCCAACTTGATTAGTTTTTATTGCACATCTCCTTTAATATAAATAGTGGTAATATTCTAACTCATCAAGCAAACATCAAGACCATATTCAAAATAGTGGCTAATAAATATGTTCAGTTTGTTCCACAATTCCCTGTAATTATAGAGTGTCTATTTGATTTTAAATCTTACCTCTCTTATACTTGTTAAAGTCTCCCCTGTTTTAGTTTCCTATTACTAGTGCCTCTTCTAATATTTTACCTTCATGAGTTTTCAATTTATCTCAAAAAAAAAGAGTACATGTAACACAAAAGGTTGTGCATTCATATAAACACAAAAAGCTGTGCTTTCATATACATGGCCTAGCTTTTTTTCTTTTTTACCTTTGACGAATGCACTGAAACATGATAATGTTAACAAATCTTATAATTCACAATCCGGATCTTGATCCAGATCAACTAGCCTTAAATGATCCAGATCCCATCCCCCGATCAAGATCAGCGTAGGATCATATCATTTAAATCCATATGATGGATAGCAAAATCCTTTGGATCATGAGACCTCAGTTGATTATTCTAATTTATATAGTAAACCATAAGTCCATTTTCTATAATATGTGACTCTGCAGCTTTTAAATTACTTATCACCAACTAAACCTTGAGTGATAAAATGAGTAAGTCTGTAATTGTAGATAATAGAGTTAAAAACAAAATATGAACATTTTTATATCTTTACAGCCGCATATTCAAATCTTATCCTTGTTTTATTCAAAAAATATTCTACGTAAAGAGATGATTAAATTGATAGATAGCATATAAATTAAAAAAAAACAAAATATATGTTTTATTAGACATGCAATATACGGGCTGAGATTGCTGAAAACTAGACATATTGCATGTATCACATTTTTATTCTCCATTCTTCTACTTTACAGCCGGCTAATATCTTAACTTTACATTTTCATATTTAAACAATTCTGAAAGAAATTAGAAAAAAAATCTTACATTTATGATTTAATCTGATCTAGTCCCTTCTAAGATTTACAACCTGATCCTAATCTTAATAACATTGATTCTGATTTATGCAATTAATAGAAATCTGGCAAATAACAGAAATTTGTGACTGTGGAATATTATGTTCATCTCCTCCAGGTAAAGTCAGTATAGTGTTTTGCACAGGAATTGTACAGTCATCCTGTACATTGCATGTAAGTTCTAGATAAGTACCATGCTTTCAAAAACATCAGAAATGCAATGCATGGTCATGAGCTTCCAAAAGGAATTACAAGGAGTATTATTTGGGAAAAGAAAAGGTTCAAAACATGCACCTTGTGTAATTGAATGAAAGGTTATATCAATTGAACTCTTGTAGTGCCCTCCCCCAAACCCCACCCCAACCCCACCCAAAAAAAAGGAAGGATAAAAGGAATCTCAGACTCAATCACCAACATCCATCTTCCAGACTTAAGGATTTTGTGATCTATAAATCATCATAGCATCGCAAGACTAAAGATAACCAAATTTATATCTTTACTGGTTTTAAAGGGTCAAATTACATAAAGTATCCCTTTCAGGTCGATTAGCCACTGAATTTGACATTTGTTCCATTTGAACAGCTTACTGCTACCATATTCTTAACTATTGTCCAGATAAAATATAAAAGTTTCAACTAAAAAAAATACCATCATACCATGCAAAAGTGATATTTGAACCTATATTTTCAAAGAATATGAATGTTTTACGACAAGTACCTGCAAATGAACGACACAAGATTGAACTGCAACAAATGCCTGCTTGAAAATCTCGAACGGAAAAGCCTCAGTAGGAATGTCATAGGGGTATTGCTGCATAGCACTAAAAATTTTGAGAATGATAAAAGCTCAAGTTTCAAAATCCAAATTTCAGATACAAAGTTTGACAGAAACAAGACCTGGAACAATGAGCCAGCCATGAACCAGACTGTATCAAGTTCATTGTACTCTCTCTTTATTCCTTCTTCCCTTTCAAGGACTTCAGCCTAAATCATTAAGATCATTGAATTTTTCTCAGTGCCTTAATTTTGTACAACTTTGCACTTAGGATCTCTAAGGAACATTGTCCAATTTTTCAACATCTGACCTAAGACAACTGAGTCGTTTAAACCAGCAAACAACAATTACCCTTGTAGGACTGCCATTCAGGTAAGCCAGTTCAGTTGCAGACCATAGAAGTGTCGATTCCACAGCTAGCTGGCCTCTTCCTCGTTGACGATCAAGCTCCCTAATGAAGGGATACCAGAAAGACTTTTTCCCTTGTTTTTTCTCATACATGAGATATAGTGCCAAGCAGGCTAATTCTGATAGCTTGTTTGTTGTTAACAGTTCCGCTGCACAACCCAAGTAGTTGACAATACAATGAGCTTTACAAATTAGAATCAGCAGATAGGGATGTTATCTAGATGATATCTAACTTTAAAGAACAAGAAAATAATAACTATCTAACTCTAAAGAACAAGAAAATAATAACAATGGCCAGCCAATTTTCCTCATTAGAGGTTTTTTATGGCTTGATATTATGATTGTTATTGCTCTGGTGGTTATGTCAAAAATTCTACCAAGCCGATATTATCAAGAGAGAGGGGGTGCTGTTTGGAGAGGAAAAACAAGGTCAGAGAAAAGGGGCACCAAACTGAGAGAGGAAGAGAGGTGTTAAACCCAAAATTAAAAGGGAAGAAAATGAGATATTAAAAAAAGGGAAGGAAAAGGGGTCCAAACAATGGGAGAGCAAAAAGATTTAAAACCCCAAGATTAAAAGGAAAGAAAATAAGAATTAGAAAGAACAAAAAAAGAAAGAAAGAAAAAGAGCAGCGGTAACTTGGTTTAATCATATTCTTACTAAGAACCAGGCAGGCAGGTGAACAAGGTGTAAACATAAGAGGAGAGAACTGGCATGTGGTTTTAAAGAGAAGTGGCTCATGATGAATAGGGCTGCAAATGTGAAAACACCTAACCTAACGTATAGATCTCAACTCAGACAAAATGTCCATCATGAAAGTAGGTCTGCTTTCAATGAAACATGAATGTGACAGCCAATGATCATAAATCCATCATTTAGGTTGAATGAAATTGAATGTGATACCCAATTTTCATTGGGGGTCACATGACATCAAAATCTCGCATGTTATAAAATAACACACCTCTCAAGGCACATGAGATCATAGCAAATAAATAAAATATGTAAAACAAGGTTACAGGGACTATCTGAAGCCCTCAAAGTCAAATGGATCCATGATTTTAGATTTTAGGTACCAAGAGAATTTTACTACATACGGGAGCTTGGGAAGTTTGTAAACGGAGTAATAAGGTTAGGGGAAGAGGTTTCTAAGAAGTGCATGGAAGGGATAGGGGTGAGTGTGAGAGAGATTTCACATCTGATATAGTAAACAAAAGTCGGTATGCAAAATGCAAGTGACGAATAATCTACCTATGTAATTCGAAAATATTTTATAAGCTTTACATCGTAAACACCTCACGAAAGAAGGTAATGATGAGATCTGTATATAATTGAGACAGATGCCATGCTTATCAAGCAAATTCCAGTTCCATCATCCATTGCATTGCAAAATTTTGAAAAAATAAAGTGATTAACTGAATAGAGAAAAATCAAAGAACCGCAGATTCCTTACCAATCGTCTCGTTTCCAAGAACTCGATCCAGAGTAACCACCAAAGAATTGGGAACTGAGAACGCTACATCACCAGCCTGCCAGTAAAACCAAATTTTCACACCCAATAATCGAAGAAAATAACGCATTTTTATGATGAAAGTAAACTACCTCAAGATTCTCGCTTGCCGCGATATAATGTATCGGCCGGTGCTTCCCATCATGAGAAGGCCTCTCCTTGAGAACAACCCGGCACGCCGGCAATCCTTGCGCGTGCAGCCAGGACTTAAGATCTCCACCCTCCAATCCTTTCTCAGCTCGGAGAGCGTGCGAGCTCCCTTCCTCCCTCTGCGACCCGGCGACAAGGATCTCCGCCGCGCAGGCCAGGCACGGATTCCGGCGATGGCCGGCTCGAAATGGAGCGCATCGCCTGGGGTTTCGGAAGGCGCCGGAGAGACGGGAAACGGGTCGAGAAGAAGGGGATCGAATGGGGGAGGAGAACCAGGAGCTGAGGAGGCGAGCGGCGTCCATGGCAACCGCAGCAGGAGGGCAGGGGTTAGGATTAGGGTTAGGGTTGGGGTTAGGAATTGAGGAGGAGCATGGTGCAGTGGACGGTAGCCTTACTGTTGGCGTTGAGGGGAAGGCGCGGATTGGGCGCAGATTTTTATTTCTAGATTTTTCGGTTTCGCTTCGTCGGCGCGGGAGATAAGAAAGGGGCCCGTGAGCAAACGACGAAGGGAGCGAAGGGCGTCCTTGGGCCTTCAGAGGGACCGAGAGTGAGAAAGACCCGTGCCACCGGGCACACGTGCGAAGACATGACTTCAATTACAACCGGCCAGTTGCCCGCGCATCGCACTGGATGGCTTTAAAAACGTTGCATACTTAGGGAATTTTATTTATGGTGCTTCTTGCTCCTTTTATTTATAAAAGTTGATTTTGAATTCAATCATAGAATTTAATAATGAACAGTCTAGATGCAACTAGTTAAATCGGTTGAATCCGTGCATGGTGCCGGATAGAAGAGGAATGGTGCCATAATTTTGCTGCATTTAAGAGATAAGATAGAAAAAAAATAAATAAAGTTAAACTCCTTGATCCAATACTACAAGTAAATAAATAGCGATGTCATTTTAGCGACGCATTTTTATATCCCTAAATAGCGACCAAATTGCGACACCTTAGCGTCAAAAATAAATAGCAACGTATTTAGCGACGTAAAAAAAATGCGCTGCAAATTAGCGATGCAATAATGCAGAAAAATTTAAAAAATCGTTAATTTAGCGACGCAATTATTGCATTGCTATTTAGCAACGCATTAGCGACGTATTTAATAAAAGAATTTAAAAATAAAATTTTAATTTAGCGACGCTAATAATTCGTCGCTATTTAGTGACGTAAGAAAATGAGTCGCAAAATAGCGACGCATTAGCGATGCAAAAATTCAGGAAATTTTAAAAAATTGTTAATTTATTGCGTTGCTATTTAGCGACGCATTAACGACATATTTAACAAAAAAATTAAAAAAATTAATTTCTAATTTTAAAAAGTTTTAAAAATCATTAATTTAGCAACGCAAGAAAATACGTCGCAAAATAGCGATGCATTAGCGATGCAAAAATTTAAAAAATTTTAAAAAATTATTAATTTAGCGATGCATTTAATTTAGCGATGCATTAGCGACGTATCTATCAAAAAAATTTTAAAAAATTTAATTTTTAATTTTAAAAAAAAATTAAAAAATCATTAATTTAGTGACGCAAGAAAATACATTGTAAAATAGCAACGCATGTAAAAATTTAAAAAATTTTAAAAAATTCTTAATTTAGCGATATATTTTTTTTTAAATAAAAAATAAGAAGAGCGTCCTTGGGCCTTTCGAGGACCGAGAGTGAGAAAGACCCGTGCCACCGGGGACACGTGCGAAGACATGACTTCAATTACAACCGGCCAGTTGCCCGCGCATCGCACTGGATGGCTTTAAAAACGTTGCATACTTGGGGAATTTTATTTATGGTGCTTCTTGCTCCTTTTATTTATAAAAGTTGATTTTGAATTCAATCATAGAATTTAATAATGAACAGTCTAGATGCAACTAGTTAAATCGGTTGAATCCGCGCATGGTGCCGGATAGAAGAGGAATGGTGCCATAATTTTGCTGCATTTAAGAGATAAGATAGAAAATAAATAAATAAAGTTAAACTCCTTGATCCTATACTACAAGTAAATACTGAAATAGCAACTCCATTTTAGCGATGCATTTTTATGTCCCTAAATGATGACCAAATTGTGACACCTTAGCGTCAAAAAAAATAGCGACGTATTTAGCGAAGCAGAAAAATGCGCTGCAAATTAGCGACGCAATAATGCAGAAAAATTTAAAAATCGTTAATTTAGCGACGTAATTATTGCATCGCTATTTAGCAACGCATTAGCGACGTATTTACCAAAAAAATAAAAAAAAAAAATTTTAATTTAGCGATGCTAATAATGCGTCGCTATTTAGTGACGCAAGAAAATGCGTCGCAAAATAGCGACGCATTAGCGATGCAAAAATTTAGGAAATTTTAAAAAATTATTAATTTATTTCGTCGCTATTTAGCAACGCATTAGCGACGCAAAAATTCAGAAAATTTTAAAAATTATTAATTTAGCGACGCAATTAATGCGTCGCTATTTAGCGATGCAATTAACGCGTCGCTATTTAGCGATGCATTAGCAACGCATTTATCAAAAAAAATTAAAAAAATTAATTCTAATTTTAAAAAATCGTTAATTTAGCGACATAATTAATGTGTCATTATTTAACGACGCATTTATCCTAAAAATTAAAAAAACTAAATTTTAATTTTAAAAAAATTTAAAAAATCATTAATTTAATGACGTAAGAAAATGCGTCGCTAAATAGTGACGCATTAGCGATGCAAAAATTCAAGAAATTTTAAAAAATTATTAATTTAGCGACATAATTAATGTATCGCTATTTAGCGACGCATTAGCTATGCATTAACCTAAAAATTTTAAATTTTAAATTTTTAATTTAGCGATGCAAAAAATGTATCGCTAAATAGCGACGCATTAGCGACATAAAATTTTAAAAATTTATTAATTTAGCAACACAATTATTACATCACTATTTAGCGATGCATTTACAAAAAAATTAAAAAAAATTAATTTTTAACTTAACGATCGGGATCATGGCTTGGATCGATTGCAACCTTCGAATCGTCTCTGATTGGATGGATTGCAACGGTCCGATGGATCATCGCCGATCTGGATCATGGCTCGCATCGATCGGAACCATCGGATCGTTGCCGATCGGATGGATCGTAATGGTCCGATCGATCATCGCCAATCGAGATCATGGCTTGGATCGATCGCAACCGTCAGATCGTCTCCGATCGGATGGATCACGATGGCTCGATCAATCATCGCTGATTTGGATCATGGCCCAGATGGATCGCAACCGTCGGATCATCGCCGATCGGATGGATCGCAATGGTCTGATCAATATCGTCGATTGGGATCATGGCTCGGATGTATCGCAACCATCAGACCGTCGCCGATCGGATGGATTGCAATGTTCTGATCGATCATCGCCAATCATGATCATGGCTCGGATCAATCGCAACCGCTGGATCGTCGCCGATCGGATGGATCGCAACGGTTCGATCGATCATCACTGATCGGTATCATGGCTTGCATAGATCGCAACCGTCAAATCGTCGCCGATCGGATGGATCGCAACAGTCCGATCGATCATTGCCGATCGGGATCATGGCTCGGATTGATCGCAACCATCGGATCATCTCCGATCGAATGCAACGGTCCGATCGATCATTGCCAATCCGGATGATAGCTCAGATCGATCGCAATCGTTGGATCGTCTCCGATCGGATGGATCGCAATGGTCCAATTGATCTTCGTCGATCCGGATCATGGCTCGGATGCATCGCAACCGTTGGATCATTTCTGATCAGATGCATCGCAATGGTCCGATCGATCATCGCCGATCGGGATCATGGCTCGGATCGATCGCAACCGTCGGATTGTCTCCGATCGGATGCATCGCAATGGTCTGATCGATCATCGCCGATCGGGATCATGGCTTGGATTGATCGCAACCGTTGGATCGTTGCCAATCGGATGGATCGCAACAGTCCGATCGATCATCGCCGATCAAGATCATGGCTCAGATCAATCGCAATCGTCGGATCGTCTTCGATCGGATAGATCACAATGGTTTGATTGATATCCCCGATCGGGATCATGGCTCACATGGATCGCAACCGTCGGATCATCGCCGATCGGATGGATCGCAACGGTCCGATCGATCATCACCGATTAGGATCATGGCTCGGATCGATCGCAACCATCGGATCATCACCGATCGGATGCATCGCAACGGTCCGATCGATCATCGTCGATCGGGATGATGGCTCGGATCGATCGCAACCATCGGATCGTCTCTGATTGGATGCATCGCAATGGTCCGATCGATCATCACCTATCGGGATCATGGCTTGGATCGATCGCAACCGTCGGATCATCTCCGATCGGATGCATCGCAATGGTCCGACCGATCATCGCCGATTAGGATCATAGCTTGGATCGATCGCAACCGTTGAATCATCGCCGATCGGATGGATTGCAACGGTCTGATCGATCATCGTGGATCCGGATCATGGCTCGGATGCATCGCAACCATCGGATCGTCTCCGATCGGATGCATCGCAACGGTTCGATCGATCATCGTTGATCGGGATCATGGCTCGGATCGATCGCAACCGTCCGATCATCTCCGATCGAATGTATCGCGATGGTCCAATCGATCATTGCCAATTGGGATCATGGCTTGGATCGATCGCAACCATTGGATCGTCGCCGATCAGATGGATCGCAACAGTCCAATCGATCATCGCCGATCAAGATCATGGATTGGATCGATCGCAACCGTCGGATCGTCTCCGATCAGATGCATCGCAACGTTCCGATCGATCATCGCCTATCGGGATCATGGCTTGGATCGATCGCAACCGTTGGATTGTCGCCGATCGGATGGATCGCAATGATTTGATCGATCATCGCCAATCTGAATCATGGCTTGAATCGATCGCAACCGTCAGATCATCTCGATCGGATGCATCGCAATGGTCCGATCGATCATCGTCGATCGGGATCATGGCTCGGATCGATCGCAACCATCGGATCGTCTTCGATCGAATGCATCGTAATGATCCGATCGAGATCATGGCTCGGATCGTTCCCAACCGTCAGATCATCTCGATCGGATGCATCGCAATGGTCCGATCGATCATCGCCGATCGGGATCATGGCTTAGATCAATTGCAACCGTTGGATCGTCGCCGATCGGATGGATCACAATGGTCCGATCGATTATCGCCGATCCGGATCATGGCTCGGATGCATCGCAACCATCGGATCATCTCCGATCCGATGCATCGCAACGGTCCGATCGATCATCGCCGATCGGAATCATGGCTTGGATCGATCGCAACCGTTGGATCATCGCCGATCGGATGGATCACAATGGTCCGATCGATCATTGCCGATCTGGATCATGGCTCGGATGCATCGCAACTGTCGGATTGTCTCTGATCGGATGCATCGCAACGGTCTGATCGATCATCCCCGATCAAGATCATGGCTTGGATTGATCGCAACCGTCGGATCGTTTCTGATCGGATGCATGCAATGGTCCGATCGATCATTGCCGATCGGAATCATGGCTTGGATCAATTGCAACTGTTGGATCGTCACCGATTGGATCGATCGCAACGGTCCGATCGATCATCGTCGATCAGGATCATGGCTCGGATCGATCGTAACCATCGGATCGTCTCCGATCGGATGCATCGCAATAGTCTAATCGATCATCGCCGATCAGGATCATGGCTCAGATTGATCGCAACCGTTGGATCGTCGCCGATCAGATGGATCGCAACGATCCGATCGATCATCGCCAATCAGGATCATGGCTCCGATGCATCGCAACCGTCGGATCATCGCCAATCGGATGCATCGCAACCGTTCGATAGATCATCGCCGATCGGATCATGGCTTGGATCGATCGCAACCTTTAGATCATCGCCGATCGGATGGATTGCAACGGTCCGATCGATCATTGCCAATCAGGATCATGGCTCAGATCGATCGCAACCGTCGAATCGTCTCCGATCGGATGCATCGCAATAGTCCGATCGATCATTGCCGATTGGGATCATGGCTTGAATCGATTGCAACCATTGGATTGTCACTGATTGGATGGATCGCAACGGTCCGATCGATCATCGCCGATCCGGATCATGGCTCGAATGCATCGCAACCATCGGATCATCTCCGATCGGATGCATCGCAACGGTCCGATCGATCATCGCCGATCGGGATCATGGCTCGGATCGATTGCAACCGTCAAATCATCTCCGATCAGATGCATCACAATGGTCCGATCGATCATCGCCGATCGGGATCATGGCTCGGATCGATTGCAACCATCGAATCATCTCCGATCAGATGCATCGTAATGGTCCGATCGATCATCGCCGATTGGGATCATGGCTTGGATCGATCGCAACCATTGGATCATCACCGATCGGATGGATCGCAACGGTTCGATCGATCATCGCCGATCAGGATCATGGCTCGGATCGATTGCAACTGTCGGATCGTCTCCGATCGGATTCATCGCAACGATCCGATCGATCATCGCCGATCGGGATCATGGCTTGGATCGATCGCAACCGTTGGATCGTCGCCGATTGGATGGATCGCAACGTTCCGATCGATCATTGCCGATCAGGAGCATGGCTCGGATGCATCACAACCGTCGGATCGTCGCGGATCATATGTATCACAACGGTCCGATCGATCATCGCCGATCAGGATCATGGCTCGAATCGATCGCAACCATCGGATCGTCTCCGATCGGATGCATTGCAACGGTTCGATCGATCATCGCCGATCGGGATCCTGGCTTGTATCGATCGCAACCGTTGGATCATTGCCGATCGGATGGATCGCAATGGTTCGATCGATCATCACCGATCTGGATCATGGATCGGATGCATCGCAACCGTCGGATCATTGCCAATCGGATGTATCGCAACGGTTCGATCAATTATCGCCGATCAAAATCATGGCTCAAATCGATCGCAACTGTTGGATCGTCGCTGATCGGATGGATCTCAACGGTCCGATGGATCATCGCCGATCCATGGATCATGGCGTCATCGGATCGATCATCATCATCACCGTCGATGAATCATCACAGATCGGATGGATCGCAATAGTATGATCGATCATCGCCAATCCGGATCATGGCTTGGATCGATCGCAACCGTCGGATCGTCGCTGATCGGATGGATCGCAATGGTCTGATCGATCATCGCCGATCGGGATCATGGCTCGGATAGATCGTAACCGTCGGATCATCGCGGATCGGATGGATCACAACGGTCCGATCGAGATCATGGCTGAGATCGATCGCAACCATCGGATCATCACCTACCGGATGGATCGCAACGGTCGGATCGATCATCGCCGATCAGGATCATGGTTAGGATCGATCGCAACCGTCGGATCAAAAATTAAAAATTCATTATTTAAAAATATCAGTAATTAATAAATCTAAAAATAAAAATTAAAAAATTAAAAAAAATCGTTAATTCAGCAACACATGTAGTTGCGTCGCTATTTAGCGACTAATTAGCGACGCATATCACAGAAAATTAAAAAAATCGTTAATTCAACGATGCACTGAATTGAGTTGCTGTTTAACGATGCATAGAAAAAAAAAATTTAGCGACGCACAGAAAAAAAATTTCCGGCCGTTTACTCTCGTCAAATTAGCGATTCAGCGATGCAATCAGTGACGCATACGTTGCGTCCCTAATTAGCGATGGATTAGCGATGCAGTTATGTGTCGCTAATCTTAATTTATAAATTAACCTCCCCCTTTTCTTCTTCTTCCTCACGGCTTCTCCCCTCACCCCCCAACCGGCCTCTTTCTCTTCCTCCCTCTTCCCACCTCCGGCGGCTCTTCGGTACCCGAGCACCTCGCTCCGGTGGCTCTTCGGCACCCGACCACCTTGTCGGCGACCCCTATTTCCGGGTAAACCTCCCCTCCCTCCCTCCCATCTCCCCCATTTCCTCCCCCGCCTCCTCCCGTGGCCGTCTTCTCCGGCCATGGCCGCGGCCGTGGCCTAGCCACGGTGGCCAGGCGTGCCACCAAAAAAAAAAAAAAAAACAGTGGGGGGGTTTTCCCCACCCCCCTTTGTTGCCGGCCACGGCCGTCTTCTTCGGCCACGGCTTCGGCCATGGCCATCTTCTCCGTCCACGGCCGCTGTGTGGCCGGCCATGGCCTGGCCACGGTGGCCAGGCCAACAAAAAAAATTAACATGGGGGTTTTCCCCACCCCCCTTTGTTGGCGGCCACGGCCGTGGCCGTCTTCTCTGGCCATGGTGGCCAGGCCAAAAAAAAAAATTAACAGGGGGGTTTTTCCCACCCCGACTTCGTTGCTGGCCACAGCCGCGGCCGTGGCCGTCATCTCCGGCTGCGGCCGTGGCCGTCATCTCCGGCTACAGCCGCGGCCGTGGCCCGACCAGCAAAAAAAATTAAGGGGGGTTTTGCCCACCCCCCTAGTTGCCGACCGTGGCCGGCTGTGGCCTGGCCACGGTGGCCATGCCACCAAAAAAAAAAAAAACACAGAGGGGGTTTTCCCCACCCCCTCTCACTTTTGAATATTAATTATTATAAAATATTATTTTTTAATATTACAAAATATATTGCATAACTAATTTTACTAATTAAATTATTTAATAATTATTATTAAATATTATTAGTAAGTTGTTTTGATATTTTAATCTAAATAATTTATTCAATCATATTATTATATCAATTTAATTTAGAAAACCCCATGCAGTAATATCACTGTATATATAATAATATATTACAATAACATTAGAATACACTATAGTATTATATTAATATTTAAAAAAATTATATTATGTGATATTATAATATTAGAATATAATGAATCTATAATATCATTATATTGAACTATTTTGTGTTTGATGAAATTTTAAAATAAATTCGAAATAGTTTTCTTCATGCATGTTTTATTGTCAGAATGTTATTATACATTCATGTTACAATATTAAATTTAATATTATATTCATTTTCACCCATAAAAAATATTTATAATAAACTCATTATAAATTAATATGAAATTATGATATAATTAATATTTAGATTTTTTGTTATAAAATATGAAAATTAAAATTTATTGTCCCTTTAACTTATAATATTTACTGTGATCATAAAAAAAGTATGTTTATGATAATTATATTATGTCATAATATTAATAATATCATATTATAATATATATTACTTATATTAGTTCATAATATTATAATATAAAATAATTTAAATAAATTATGGTATTATAATAAATAATGGTTGCAATATAACATCATTGTAGTATCTGCTTATTCATGGTTCTGATCAATAGTAAATTAATTAAAAAATTGATTTACAATTATTTAGTGCTTATGTTTTAAATTAATTCAGTCATAATTGATTAGTGATTTTTATATAGTCATGGTTCAATTTCTCAGTCTATTAAACTATGCATGGTAGTTTACTGGTGAATATCTGACATATGTTATTCCATTTTATTATCATTATGAAATTGTTGTGAATTAGGCTTTAATTTAAGTTACAATTCCTTCATATTGGGATATGTTATGTTGGGAATTAGATTATATATGACTTTAATAGATGTGCCATGGTTGATATGTTATGGAAAATTTTGGCCGAGTCTGTCCAATATTGAAACCACAGTATTATTAGATATTACTATGCATAACTATTGGATTAAGGTTGTTATCTTTGACGTAATATCAATTTTATAAGTTTGTGACTGTAGACCATAATCAAAATATGTATAATAATCAAGAGAACTTGCAAGACGTAATCTTGCAAATTCTTAAATTATTTTTCTTAAGAAATTATATCTTGCAGCACTGAAACCTTTAGACCCGTTTGAGAATTTGCAAGACGTAGTCTTACAAATTCTCAAATTGTCCTAGTGATACGTTAGTCTGCTATTAATTATTGTCCATTGAGATTGTGGTTTGTATTTTCTCATACGTTAGTATGTCATATATGCCACACATTTAGGAGAACATATAGAAAATGCTGCTGAAATTTCAACGTAAACGATGATAATGAATAGCAGAATACCATATCATAGAAAATAATCTTGAATGGGATAGGGCCTTACCTTTTAGATATGAAGTGAAGGTGGAATTAATTTAGGACACCTGCATACTCGTGAAGTCTCACGAACTCCACATGGCACGGCTTTGCAAAGGAGGGACCTTAGTAGGGCCTGGCCTAATCAATTGGTTGCAATCATTAAAAACAAAATTGATCTATTGTTTTAAATTTTTTAATTGGTTATTATTTACCTTGGATGGTAACATAACTAATTTAGTCATAAAATTATTAATACAAATATTGTTTTATATTATGGTTTTGTTTATTAGTTCACTAGAAAATTGTATAAGTTGTTTAAAAATGAGCGGACCTTGCTCGTGGATGTATGCAAGATTAAAAGATGGCTGCTTAATCCAGATTTTTTGAATGGACTGGAAGAATTTATTGGATTTGCATATAGCCAACCTGAATGGATGGATGGGCTTAGGATTAGGTGCCCCTGCAACTTATACAGGTATCAGAATAAAGGGTACATGGATGTTAAAACTATGAAGGTGCATTTGTGTAAAAAGGGTTTTGTTCCTCGGTATGATATTTGGGACTGTCATGGTGAAACAGAGGAAATGGGTGCAGCTGTTACAAGCCAACAAGTTTCTATTCCCATTGATGAACAATGTGCGAATTTAAACAATACGAAGAAATGGTGATGAATGCATCGGGTAATGAATTCAATCAGAATACATTTATGGAAGAATCAAATCCAAATGCACAACAATTTTATGATATGCTTCGTGCTGCAAATCAAGAATTATATCCTGGTTATGAGAGTCATTCCCAATTATCTATGGCTGCTCGGTTGTTGAATATTAAGGCAGACATAGATTATCAGAAAAGAGTTCAATGCAGTAGCTGGATTGAAAGAATTATGCCCTGAAAGCTAATCACAGTTGTTGTATCAGTGGCAAAATTTGTAATTTCTCTCAACTCAAGAATGATAATAGAGGCAATTTTATATTTCATCATATGCTGTGTATTATATTTTTTATGATGAACCCCATAGAATAGGGCAATGTTTTTAGGGTTACAAAGATAACAGTGAGACCTAAAGCCTATAAACCCTAATCTAGAATATTCCTAGTCATAGGATCATCGATTTGGGGATCGATGAATCCGGATAGACTAGCACATCTTATGTATGCTCGATTGTGAGGGTGGTTGGTCTTACGACCACTTGTGTAGGGACACTAATACAAAGATGTGGGTGCTCATTAGGTTATGAGTTCACTGAATTGATCCGACAGGAGAACATCAAATGGAAGTTTTACTTGTCATAATAGATTGTTCTCTAAGTGGGAGTTGTGCAAGTAATCCTTAGACATGAGACCACCATAGTATCTTGTGCACATGAATCCATATTTTGGTTCATATTCATTCATAACAAAAGTTATGTACGGGGTGATGCTAGATATGAAGGATTGTATATGAAGGTAATGAGTAGGTCAACAAGGAATCGATGACTCCTAGTAAGAGGAATATTTATCCCAAGTAATCTCATCAAATGTTGACTCAGAAAATCTTTGATCAAAGTATGATAAAATTAGAAAATGTTTTCTTATTTATCATCGGTTGAGTCTTCATTAATGATTAGAGATTCAAATGGATTAGTATGAGGGTTTGACATTTATCCATGCCCATCACTTAATTGGGATAAAGAAATATCGAAGGATTGAATTGCACGGTAACTTGCCACTAAAGGGTATTTTGGTAATTTCTATCAAATTCCTCATCTTCTGGGTAGGCATGACATATTGCTAGATGTCAATCTTGTCTTGTAGGTTTTTATAAATCAATTAGATTGATTTCATAAGTCAATTTGAAGGTTGGTCCAGATTGACAGTTTAAGTTAGCCCGATTTGACCTGTTCAGATAGTTGGATACATAATCGGGCTAAATCAAAAACCTACTGCTGGCTAGATGAGGAACCCAGAGGGTCACACACAATAGAGAATTAATTGAAGAAGTTAAAATATATTTATTAGGATTTTTGGATCCTAATTGGTTGGCCAAGATCGCATACTAGCATATGTGGGCTAACCCGAGCTCCTGACTTAATCTGTTTAGGTCCATTTGCTTGCTATTAGGCTAATAAATTTAAGTTGAATTTAAATTAACATTAGCCATGTGTTGGGCAGCCTATCTAGAGTTTAATCTAAATTTATAGGATTTTTCTAGAGTTTTTATGATGATCAAATTCGAATTGGATTCGAATTTCAGCCTGATTTGGTTAGTTTGGGTTGACTTGGTTAGTCTGGGTTGACCCGGGGCCTTAGTCCTTTTTTGAACCATTTTATTTCGAATTTAAATGAGTTTCATTTATTAAATATCATTTAAATTTGTTAATAAAATAATTTAATAAATTAAATATTTAATATGTACTTGGTGGGGTTTGAACCGAAGACCCCTTACCCTTGGCGCCCCTCGGAGCGGATAGAAGCGCTCCTTACGTAAAACGTCTCCACCCTTTCTTCATGCCCCTTGGATGGCGCCCTTTTCTCTCCATCCAACGCCTCTCATTGATGCCCCTTCGTTTCTATTTAAAGGGGGCAGATGGGATTCTAAAAAAGAACATAAAAAGAAAGAGAAAACAGAGAGCCCGTAAGCCCTCCTTCTCCCCTGTTCTTCTCCCCTTGTCTTAATGTTACTATCATATTAAAACAAGGCCCTAAGTTAAGATAGAGAAAGGCTATTAGAGTGTGTAGAGGCTTGTTGAAAAGCTTTTAGAAAGCTTTTGAAGAGGAGAAAGTCCAAAGAGGCATTAAAAGGCTTCATATGATAAAAAAGCTGCCAGGAAGGTTCTAGCAAGCAAATAGGAGTGCTTCTTCGAATTGATTCTCGTGTGGATCACCTTTGGAGGGCATACACTTATGTGCCTCTCGGAGATTATTGGATTTAGCAATCCAGGTATTTTTCTTACTCCTTTTATTTTAGATTTTAATTGATTTACTTTTTGAACTGCATAAAGGCAATCTTAAAAATTAGGGCTTTTGGCGATGTTTGTTTTTCAAAATGATTAAAGTTTATGAAAAGCATGCCTTCAAGCATCTCAAAATCCCATCAGTGGTATCGGAGCCTTCTTCATGCATTCAAGAAGAAATCAAATTAATCTATTATGAATGATTAAATTGATAGATCATTATATGTTTATAACAAAATAGTAAGTTATGTTTAACCTAATTGGCATGATATGCATAATGTAATGATATGACTATATTACATTCATAAAATGGTTATTATTATGATTGTTAAAATAAGTAAATCATTATGTTCTGATGCATAATTAGCAATATATGTTATACATAATTGACTATTATACTTTATATAATGCAATGTCCTAGTAACTACTTAGGATTGGGTTAGTCACCATAGCCATTTGGTCATAAGAGCCAAGTAGGTTTTTTAAAGGCCCTCTCTTTCCATTCAATGGGATCTCCTATGATATGTCGGGGTACCGATGTGATCTTATCCCATGAACAAGTAATGAGAACGGATGATTATTATTTTTTAATCATATGCTTTTGTGATGCATATTAGGGCTAATATGCGTATTAGTTGATATGATCAGATGAAGTATGTACTGATTGATTGTATGCCACAAGATTAGGGTTTCACTATAAACCTAATTAATTTAGAAATATGTTTAGAAGTATTAGTTGTCATTATGTTGTAAGATTAATGACACACTATGCACATAAATGGATATGTGATACTTAGAAATATAAGGATGTGCTCGAGACGATAAAAGCCCTCCTAAAAATTATATTTAGTTGTAGTGTTATATTATCATGAAGCAAATCCTTTTTAGGGATTAATTGATTGATTGGTGTCTAAGAAAAGTGGTTCTGGGAAGGTAAAGAGAATGTGGTTTTTTAATTAGTTTCGTTACTTACCTGGCCAAATTTATTTGGTGTCTAAGGCAAGAACGAGGGACTCCCACACCTCTTCCACTTGCCTGGCCAATTCGATTAATTTAAACCTTAGAATTGGAAATGCTAATTGGTTATAAATGCACTACAAAAATGCCTTCCTTCATACAAAGCCAAAATTATATCAAAACTATAGTAGGCTCGTTGAGCAAACTCAAGGCTTACTATTAGGGTTTGATGTAAAAATTTGACTTGGTGCATATTATGCTTTATAGTATGCTTGTTAATGTTACTTTGTTGAGCAAACTCAAGGGTGATATTATTCAATCATGACTATATAGAATGAAGGGTCTGACTAAACTAAGACATTATTGTTTGTTGTGCAAACACAAGGCTATAAGTGTCTTAGAGGCAAGTGTAATGTTGATGAAATTGGAAAGGAAATTTCCTACCCTTGAACTTATAAATGTTTGTTGAGCAAACTCAAGGCATTTATAAGGAATTGGGATCTCAACCCCACTAAAGAAATCGATATTGGTTTCTCATTTAACATAGTAGAGGGTTATGGTATTCGAAGAAAATAGTGGGAGACAATTAGATTCAAAGTCCTCGTCTAATTGTGATTATCATTTTTGAGTGGTCTGCTCATGTATTGTTCTTGTTTGTTTGTAGAAAATTAAATGGCTTCATCATTATCACTGCGGGGCATTTTAGATGCTAATAAACTAACCGGACCAATTTATGTCGATTGGTTGAGGAACCTGAGGATTGTATTAGCTCAGGAGAAAATTTCCTACATTCTTGATTCTTTGGATCCAGATCCGATCGGAGAAGATGCTTCGAGGAGGAAAGGGCCACATTAGGATGTGGCATAATGACAGTATGACTGTCAAGTGCATCATGTTGGCCTCAATGAGCAATGAGCTCCAGAGGCAACATGAAAAGATGAAACCTTAGTCCATACTTCTCAACTTAAAAGAGTTGTATGGAGAGCATAGTAGGACTGCAAGATATGAGATATCTAAGCAGTTGTTTCGTGCACATATGAGTGACGGCTCGCCTGTTCAGGTTCATATCTTAAAGATGATTGAGTTAATCATCCAATTAGGTCAATTAGGCTTCGTCATGGACGAGCAGCTAAATCAGGATCTGATCTTGCAGTCACTCCTAGATTCCTTCTCACAATTTGTCATAAACTACCACATGAATAAATTGAATCTCACGTTACCAGAGCTACTTAACATGCTTAAGACTGCTGAGAGCCATTTTAAGGGAGAAAAGGCTCATCTTCTTCTGATCGATGGGAAGAAGAAAGAGGTGATGAAGAAGGGTTTAAAAAGAAAATTAAACCCTAAAAGGAGCATCAAGAAGAAGAAGAAGGCAAAGAAGTCTTCAGATGATGGATCTTGTTTCTTCTGCGGTAAGAAGGGACATTGGAAGAAGAATTGTAAGAAGTACCTGGCAAGTTTGAAACAGGATACTGATAAAGCATCAAAAGGTTTGTTAATGATACAAACAAACTTATCATTGAGTTCTTCAACTTCTGATTCATGGGTATTGGATACCGCATGTGGGGCTCACATATGCAAATCTTTGCAGGGGCTTCACAAAATTAGAAGGTGGAGAAAGGTGACTTCAAGCTTTATGGCGCGAGTAGAGAGACCATCCATGTAGAAGCTGTTGGAACCTACTTGTTATTATTGCCTACAGGCAAAATACTTGAATTAAAAGACTGTTATTTTATTCCGAATGTAGTCAGAAATATTATTTCTGTACCGTTGTTATTAAAACAAGGTTATGAAATAAAAGTTGAGAGTAATGGATGCTCTATATCTTGTTCAAATGACTTCTTTGGAATGGAAAAATTTGTGAATGGTCTTTTAACTCTATCACTCAATGATAATGTGTTGCTTGTTGAAAACAAAAGGAGAAAAAGAGATGATACCAATGAAACATTCCTTTGGCATTACCGATTAGGTCATATAAGTGAGTCAAGTGTTGACCCAATTGATGATTTTGATGATTAACAAAACTATTTGAGTATAACTATTGGAGGCTCTAATGATTTTGATTAAGTGTTTCAGATTATAAGTCTATTGAATGATCAAAATCAGGAGTTACATCGTGTTCTGGATCGAATCTAATGTCTAGGTAAGATTGCAGACATTAGAGTCGACTCCGAGAATCACAGAGCCGACTCCGGAACTGGCACGGAAGTTAGAGTCGACTTCGAGACTGTTAGAGCCGACTCTCACAGAAGAAGCAGAACGTCGATTTTTCTGGCCCCGACCTAGAGTCGACTCCGGGTAAGTTAGAGTCGACTCCAAAAAAGTTTCGTGTCGACCCCAGAAAAGTCAGAGACGACTCCGGAAATATCGTTTTAAAGTGTTTCGAGTTAGAGCCGACTCCAGAAAAGTTAGAGTCAACTCCAACCCACCTGGAACGAAAAATCAAATTGCTAGATCAGCTCTAACGGTAATATTTCTATTTTACCTTATTTCTAATGGATATATTTTGCTACAAGGTACACTCCAACGGATAGTTTTCTTCCAAAAATGGTTTGAAAGAAATCTATAAAAAGGGAAGACTATTGTTCAAAGAAAATAACGGAAAAAGAGAACAAAAAAGTGAGAAAATCGGAAATAGAGAAATCCCATTTCAAAAATCCAAAAAAGAGAGAGCCTGAATCTCAAGAGGAAAATCTTCTAGCTCAAATCCACTCCACTCCAAAAAGCTCAAGAGGAATCCAAGGCATTCAAATCAAGTTTTTGTGGATTTCCCAACTTGGAGAAAGAAGTTTAGCTTCTTGCTTTTCAACCCTTCTCAACTGCTTCAACTTTGAAGAATCGGAGCTGAGGCTTGATTCAACCTAGCAAGGAGAAGAAGAAAAGAAGAAAAGAAGAAAAGCTCAAAAGCCAACCATCTACAAATCAGGCTTTTCTAAACTTGTTATATTATTTGATTATCTGCTCATTAAGGAGCTTTGTATTTGAAAAACATATTTCATTTGTTTGTATCTAGTTCAATCTGGGGGATTGAACTAGCGGAGGTAGTCTTACCTCGGTTCAAGCTTGGTAAGCTTGTGTTAGGGTTTTTGTGCTGGTGAGCCCTTGAAAACCAGCTGGGTTCGTTGTGCGCCCGGGAAAACAACAAGTTTGAGTTGTGAGCTTGTAAAACAACTCAGCTGTAATCAGGTTGATTATAGTGTGGACCCAAGTGAATCTTGGGAGTGGACGTAGGTGTTGGATACACCGAACCACTATAAAATCTTTGTGTTTGCCGTGCTTACATTGACTCTATCTCTATCTCTGTCTTATTTCTGCACTTTATATTTACTTTGCTATTGCCTTCATTCATATTAAGCAAACTATTTAAAAGGCTAATTTTTTAAAGAACCCAATTCACCCCCCCTCTTGGGTTGTCATCTGGGCCAACAATTGGTATCAGAGCTAGTGCTCATTGGATTTTGATCACACGATCAAGAGCTAAAGATCCAAATGGCAACACAAGTTGGATCATTTGCTGAAGGTCATTCTACGAATAGACCTCCACTTTTTAATGGTCAAATTATTCTTATTGGAAAGCTAGAATGAGGATATTCATTCAAGCTTCTGATTATGAGCTTTGGGGTGTTATAATTAATGGACCTAGTACACCCACACATGTTATTGATGGCACTATTGTTCCTAAGCCCGAAAGGGACTGGAATGATAATGATAGAAAGATGGCACAACTTAACGCTAAAGCCATGAATGTACTATATTGTTCATTAGACGCTAATGAATTTAATAGAATCTCCACTTGTAATTCCGCAAAGGAGATTTGGGATAGATTAGAGGTAACCCATGAGGATACCAACCAAGTAAAAGAATCAAAGATTAATATTCTTGTTCACAAATATGAATTATTTAGCATGGAACAATCTGAAACCATTGCATGCATGTACACTAGATTTACAGATATTGTAAATGGTTTGAAAAGTCTTGGTAAGACATATACTAACTCCGAACTTGTTCGAAAAATTCTTAGGTCATTACCAAGATCATGGGAAGCAAAAATGACAGCAATCCAAGAAGCTAAGGACCTCAACACTTTACCCTTAGAGGAGCTTCTAGGATCTCTTATGACCCATGAGCTGACTATGAGGCAGCATGTTGAGGAGGACACAAAGAAGAAGAAAATGATTGCCCTCAAAGCTGCAAAAGAAGAAGAGCAGCAGCGATGATGATGATGATGATGAGACTGCTCTCTTAGCAAAGAAATTTAAAAGATTTATGAGGAGAAAGAAACCCTTCCACAAGAAGAAATTTGGAGCAAAGTGGGAAGGAGAAAAGGATAAAAATAAGGACAAGGACAAAGAAAAAGAGAAAGACCCTTGACTTGCTATGAATGTAATAAACCGGGGCACTTTAGAAATGAATGTCCAAAATTGAAGAAAGCCTACAAAAAGAAAAAGAAGGCTTATATGGCGACATGGAGTGACAGTGAGGAATCTTCTTCCGAAGAAGAAGAACAAAAGGAAGTCGCAAACGTATGTTTCATGGCGGACGACACGATGAGGTAAGTTCCAACAACCCTTGCGATGAATTTGCCTTTGATGAACTTTTTGATGCTTTTAATGAACTTGTTAGCGATTTCAAAGTTTTAAAAAAGAAATACAAGATTTTGAAAAATAAAAATTTAACTTTCATTCAAGAAAAGGAAAATCTTAACAATGAAATTAAGAACTTAAATCTAAAAATGAAATTTTAATGAATGAAAAGGAGTCAATCTCTAATGAAAAAGATAAACTAAAGAATGAGGTTGAAAAACATAAAAACATAGTTGATAAGTTTACATTAAGCTCAACTAAATTAGACATGTTATTAAATAGTCAAAAAGCAGTTTTTGACAAAGCCGGATTAGGATATAACACTTTAAGAAAACAAAAATCACTTAAAAATATTTTTGTAAGTGCTGGCCAAAGTAATATTACATGCTTTAAATGTAATCAAAAAGGACATAAATCTTATGAATGTAAAATTCTAAAACCTAGTTAAAACCTGAATATCAAAGGAAAGAAAATATGGGTTCCGAAAGGAACATTATTTGTTGCTACTAACCATGAAGGACCCAAGAAAGCTTGGGTACCTAAACATAAAGTTGATTTCATTGCAGGAATGTCTTGTGGCCAAGAGATCAAAGAGAAAGTGGTATCTTGATAGTGGCTGCTCAAGACATATGACGGGTGACAAAGAAGAATTCATCACCCTTGAAGAAAAAAGAGGAGGAGTTGTAACATTTGGCGACAATGGCAAAGGCCAAATCTTGGGGTTTGGTAACATTCAAATAACTCCCTCCACATATATTGAGAATGTACTTTATGTTGATGGTTTAAAGCATAACTTAATTAGTATAAGCCAATTATGTGACAAAGGTTTTAAAGTATCTTTTGAATCTTCTTTATGCACTGTAGCTAATCCCATTGATAATAGCATTGTTTTTATTGGAAATAGAAATGGCAATGTATACATGATTGATTTAGACAATTGTCTACTAATAATCATTGCTTAGTTGCTAATAATGCTAATATGAATGAGATTGGTTGGTTGTGGCATCGAAGATTAGGTCATGCAAGCACACACTTAATTTCAAAACTAATTAGAATGGATTTAGTAAAAGGTCTACCTAAATTAGATTTTGAAAATAACAAAATATGTGATGCATGTCAGTTTGGAAAACAAACAAGAAGTTCTTTTAAATCTAAAAATATTGTTTCAACTTCTAGGCCATTAGAGCTACTTCACATGGACCTTTTTGGACCAACTAGAACCACAAGTCTAGGAGGAAAGAAATATGGTCTTGTGATAGTAGATGATTACTCTAGATTCACTTGGGTAATGTTTTTAGCTCACAAAGATGAGACTTTCTCGATATTCATGAAATTCTTCAAGAAAGTAACAAATGAGAAAAACACTACCATAGTGTCTCTAAGAAGTGATCATGGAACTGAATTTGAAAATCACTTATTTGAAAGTTTTTGCAATGAAAATGGTATTAATCATAATTTTTCTGCACCTAGGACCCCACAACAAAATGGAGTAGTTGAAAAAAAAATAGGACTCTAGAAGACATGGCCCGTACCATGCTATGTGAAAGTAAACTCCCGAAATACTTTTGGGCGGAAGCTATTAACACAGCATGTTACATCCTAAATAGAGCCTTAATAAGACCTATTTTAAAGAAAACACCTTATGAATTATGGCATGATAGAAAACCCAACATTAAATATTTTCATGCATTTGGATGTAAATGTTTTATTCATAATAATGGTAAAAACAACTTAGGTAAATTTGATGCAAAATCTGATGAAGGAATATTCTTAGGTTATTCAACAACTAGTAAAGCATATAGAGTATTCAATAAAGAAAACCTAATTGTTGAAGAATCTATTCATGTAGTTTTTGATGAATCTTTAGCATCAAGTTCCAAAAGGATTGATGATGAGAAGATACAAACATTCTCAAAAACATCTTGAAAAACTTAATATTGATGTATCTTCAGATCATGAACAAGAAGCTAAAGATAATGATTCACCTAAGCTGATGATATTAATACTAATCATAATGATATAGATCTACCAAGAGATTGGAGATATGCTTATAGTCATCCCAAGGAATTGATTATAGGTGATCCATCTCAAGGAATAAGAACTAGATCATCTATGAGAAATATTAGTAATCATCTTGCATTTGTATCTCAAATTGAACCTAAAACTATTGAAGAAGCTGAAAAAGATAATAATTGGATGTTAGCTATGCAAGAAGAATTAAATCAATTCACTAGAAATAATGTATGGACATTAGTGGAAAGACCTAAAGATCATTCTGTTATAGGATCAAAATGGGTTTTTAGAAATAAACTAGATGAAAATGGCATAGTAATTAGAAACAAAGCTAGATTAGTTGCAAAAGGATATAATCAAGAAGAAGGTATTGATTTTGATGAAACCTTTGCACCTGTAGCTAGATTAGAAGCCATTAGGCTATTACTTGCATTTGCATGTCACATGAACATTAATTTATTTCAAATGGATGTCAAAAGTGCATTTTTAAATGGATTAATAAATGAAGAAGTATATGTAGAACAACCACCAGGTTTTGAAGATCACGAATTTTCAAATCATGTTTTTAAATTGCACAAGGCATTATATGGTTTGAAACAAGCACCTAGAGCTTGGTATGATAGACTAAGTAAATTTTTAATTGAAAATGATTTTACAAGAGGAAATGTTGATAAAACATTGTTTTTGAAAAGAAAAGATAAAGATTTACTTAGTAGTTCAAATTTATGTTGATGACATTGTATTTGGTGCTACTAACGATCTTCTATGTCAAGAGTTTGCTAAGTTAATGCAGGGAGAATTTGAAATGAGCATGATGGGAGAACTCAATTTCTTCCTTGGACTCCAAATCAAACAAAGCAAAGAGGGAATCTTTATCAACCAAACAAAGTACACAAGAGAAATTCTAAAGAAGTTTGGTATGGAATCAATAAAACCCCTCGGAACACCAATGAGTCCTTCATGCAAGCTGGACAAAGATGAAGAAGGTAAGAAGGTTGATCAAAAATATTATCGAGGTATAATCGGATCCCTACTTTACTTAACTGCAAGGCACCTCCTCGTCAACAGCCTTCTGCCGGTCCGGGGCAAACTCCTTTTCTTCTATCTGACGGGTCGGCACTTCGGTCGAATATTGAGCTGGTGTGCAATCACCTCCTCTGGGATTCCGGGCATGTCGGACGCAGACCATGCGAAGACGTCGGCGTTGGCCCGCAGAAAGGTAAGGAGCCGGTCACGAGCCTCCTCCGAAAGTAGGGCTCCAACTCGAACCGTCTGCACGGGGTCCTCCCCGAGGGGGAAAGTGAGCAGCCGCTCGGCCGGTTCCCCCCTTCTCTCCAAGTCTCGCAGGTCAAGGGCCTCAGGTGCCGATGCAGATGGCGGTGCAGATGCCGCCTCCTGGGGACTAGGGGCCAGGTGGTAGCAAAGTGCCAGTAGGCCCTGCCCTCCTCGCATCTCGCCGACCCCTCTGCTGGTTGGGAACCTCACAAGGAGCCGCTTGGTGGATATGATGGCGTCCAAGAGGTTGAGCCCAGGCCTCCCAAGAATCGCGTTGTACGCCAGGGGCACACGGACCACCAAAATTTTTATAAAGACAGTGCTTTGGCATGGAGCCATTCCAGCCGTTACAGGGAGAGTGATTTCCCTCTCGACCCTTACGGAATCTCCTGTGAATCCCATCAAAGGCGTGGCGACCGGTTGAAGTAGATCATGTGACAGGTTCATGCGAATAAAGGCATCGTAGTTCAAAACATCTATAGAGCTTCCACTATCGACTAGGATTCTTTTTACAGGGTGTTTAGCAATCGTCATGGATACGATGATGCTATCATCATCCTTGTTTACAACTCCTTCCAAGTCCCTTTCGAAAAAAGGAATTACAGCTTCCGCTCCCCTCTCTCCCCTTGGTCTCTTCGATGGGCCTCCTGTCCCCCAGGAACCATCGCCATCGTCTTCTCTGTCGGGGCATTATCGATCACTGGCGGCGCGGGTGCTGATGGGCCAGGAGCTCCTGGGTTGCCCCTCTGGACGAACTTTCCCAGGTGGCCCCGTTGAATAAGGTCTTCAATGGCCTTCTTCAGCTGCCGGCAGTCGTCGGTGTTGTGGCCATGGTCCCGGTGGTAGCGGCAGTAGAGGTTCTTATTCCGGGGAATCTTCGGGTTGATGGGAGGAGGGCGTTGCAGATAAGGCTCCCCTTCAATCTCGAGCAGGATCTGAGATATTGGGGCAAGCAGCGGGGTGTAAGGCCCGTCTCTCGATGCAGGAGGTCGAGGACGGTTGTCTGGTCGGCGAGGAGGCTCAGGCCTCCTGGGGCAGGCTTCTGCAGGTTCTGGCTGGTTCGGCTTCCTGGGGATATTCCCACCAGCTTCACACCGGAAAAAGTCGGCTTCGTCCGCCCAGATGTACTTCTAGGCACGAATCAAAAGTTCGGAGTAGGAGCCCGGTGGCTTTTTGTCAAGAGAGTATGCGAAGCGAGAAGGGCGAAGCCCCCGCTTCAGAGCCAGGGTAGCCACTGAGTCTTCCAGGTTGTAGACCTCCAGGGCGGCCTCTTTGAACCGGGCAACATAATCCCGCAAAGGCTCGCTATTCTTCTGCTGAACGGCAAACAAACTGTCCGCCACCCTCGGGATCTTCCGGCAGGCATCAAAGTGGGCCAGAAAGGCCCTCTCCAACTGGCGGAAGGAGTCGATGCTACGTGGCGGCAGGCGAGAATACCAAGCCCGGGCAGCCTTTTTCAGAGTAGCCGGGAAAGCAACACACATAAGTGAGTCAGTGGCCCCCTGAACTTGCATGAGTACCTTGTAGCTCTCCAAATGGTCCAGGGGGTCCGTAGTTCCGTCGTATGGGTCTAGTTGAGGAAGGCGGAACCTGGTGGAGATGGGCTCCTCCATGATGCGGCAAGACAGGGGAGGCCGACTGTCGTAGTCCGTCTCTGGCAGGTGGGTGATCCGACGGCTAAGCTCCTCCAGCTTCTGATTACACTCCTTGAGTCGACGCTCAGCTCGACGAGGCATTCGGCCATCAAAGGAGCCCTCCCCCAAAGATTCAGAAGAAGAGCGAGGGCGGCGATGCCGGCGCGGGCGCTCCACCTCCTTTCCGTGCCGCCGTTTAGGAGAAACGCTAGCGTGGCGAGAGGGAGACCGGAGCCTTTTGGATGCTTCACGGTGATGTGGCTTGGCCGGGGATCGGCGGCGATGATCTGCAGGAACTGGCGATCTCCAGCGGGAGGAATGCTGGCTAGGCTGCATCACTCCCGGGATTGACGGATTCGGCTCCGGCTGCTGTAAGGCCGCTTGTTGGTGCTGCAGGCCCTGAACCATTGCCGCCAACGACTGGACCTGCATGGCCAGGGCAGTGAACCGATCCTCCTGGAGTTGCTGCAGAACAGACGTAGGAATGTCATTCTGTGGAGCAGAAGGCTCTGCCCCCCGGAGATTCAGAGGCCCCGTAAGACTGGATGCGAGAGCCGGGGGGGCCTCCGCGGGTGGACCAGCCCCGCAGCGCTGCCCCCCAGCGCGACCGGCTGAAACTCCCTTCGTTCGAGTCGTCACCATGGCTTTGAGAGCTCGAAGACAGGAGAAGAAGAAAGCTGCTGGTTCGACATCTTTCTTACACTCCCCCTACCTGGCGCGCCAATCTGATGACGCCAAGTCACCTCCCTCAAACGTCGGGGAAGACGGACGTCCTTCTCCTCAAAGTCCTGCAAGAAAAGTCCCCGGAGACCGGTGGCGCCGGTGGGGACCCTCCGACGATCAAGTTAGTCACTTGGGCTCAGACAAAGAACCGCTCCAGCGAAGAAGAGCTGAGGCGGTTAGGGTTTTTGCTGGGAGGAAGAAAGCTCAGAAAAACCAGAGTTCAGTCCCTACTTACAGCGCGAGCACATGCCTTTATACCTGTCTGAATACCTTAGCTTACAGCTCCGGGAGATCACCATTGTACTATCGCTGCACGTGATATCATATGTGTCCAGTAGCGGTGAAGGCGTTCAGTGCATGCCGCCGGTTGATATGACCGGGCACCATTGCCAGCGGTAGCGAATCGTACACCGTAGCGAGGCATGATGATGCACAGGGACATGCAACGCGCCAAACACCGTTATGAGGCATGGCCCTCCGTAACGGGGCGCAATCATGGGAGTACCGAATCATACACCGTGGCGAGGCATGGCCATGCACAGGGACATGCAATGCGCCAAACACCGTTATGAGGCATGGCCCTCCGTAACGGGGTGCAATCACGGGAGTACCGAATCGTACACCGTGGCGAGACATGGCCAGGCACTGAAAATCATGTGTGAGCACCGTACAACCTGGTAGTTATCATTTTCCTTGGCAGTTGAGTTGCATGCTGATCGCTGATGACTCCCCACCCCGGAGCCGGAGGGGGTCCCAGGGGTGGGAGAGCGCTGGCGCACCCCGAGGTCAGTGAGGGTCACGGGGATAAGGAAATGCCAGCACACCCCGACCCCGAGAGGGTCCCGGGGTCAAGGACCGATGGCCCCACCCAGCGACCCTGAGGGGGTCCCGGGGGTGGGGGATGCCGATGCACCCCGACCCCGAGAGGGTCCCGGGGTCAAGGACTGATGGCCCCACCCAGCGACTCCGAGGGGATCCCGGGGGTGGGGGATGCCGATGCACCCCGACCCCGAGAGGGTCCCGGGGTCAAGGACTGATGGCCCCCACCCAGTGACCCCGAGGGGGTCCCGGGGGTGGGGGAATGCTGATGCACCCCGACCCCGAGAGGGTCCCGGGTCAAGGACTGATGGCCCCACCCAGCGACCTCGAGGGGGTCCCGGGGGTGGGGGAATGCTGATGCACCCCGACCCCGAGAGGGTCCCGGGGTCAAGGATTGATGGCCCCCACCCAGTGACCCCGAGGGGGTCCCAAGGGTGGGGGAATGCTGATGCACCCCGACCCCGAGAGGGTCCCGGGGTCAAGGACTGATGGCCCACCCAGCGACCCCGAGGGGGTCCCGGGGGGTGGGGGAATGCCGATGCACCCCGACCCCGAGAGGGTCCCGGGGTCAAGGACTGATGGCCCCCACCCAGTGACCCCGAGGGGGTCCCGGAGGGTGGGGGAATGCTGATGCACCCCGACCCCGAGTGGGTCCCGGGGTCAAGGACTGATGGCCCCCACCCAGCGACCCCGAGGGGGTCCCGGGGGTGGAGGAATGCTGATGCACCCCGACCCCGAGAGGGTCCCGGGGTCAATAGCTGCCGTTACCTTCTATTTTAACGACGTGGGATCAGTCATATCAGACGTGGATCAGTCATATCAATCCTGTTACTTGCTAATGTGTAATTTAAATGCTACTTTTCTAATAAAAGAAAACCAACTTGCATCAATATCCCAAGAAACAGTTCATGCTTTTAAGCGTCCAACACATTCTAAACTGAGATGATTTACAAAGAAGAGTTCGTATATTGCCGATGAGTTCAATGGAATTGTTGGTTGAACTTTAGGTCTAGCATGACATCCCAGGCACAAATTATTTGTTCTGATTAGAATATGTCTTATAAATTAAGTGTAACAGAAATGTCTATATTAAGATAAATGTATGGTAAATTTTTAAAAGACATAATTAGAAATAAACATATACGAGAAATGATACGAAGATAAAATAAGAAAAAAACGAGTACAATGGATTGAATATATACAATAAAGACTTTTAAATACTTCAGTTAGAAAGAGTGATCTTTTAACAGTTTATGATACCAATAGAGATAGAGATAGACTTAACCTAATATGGACATAAATAATTAAGAAAGATATAATTATTTGTAATTTGAGTATCGACTTAGTTCTGAATAGAGTGGAGTGAAAGAAGCAGATTCATGTAGCCGACCTCATGTAGTTGAGAAAAGGCTTAGATGAACCGAGTTGAGTTGAGGTAGGATATGTCTTCAATTGAATTTTTAAAATTCTTTCTTTCAAGCACAAGAGGTTCTAAATTTGTATCTCTCAGCTTATATATTTTGATGGCTACAAAAGATGAGTATAATATATATAGATATAGATATATTTGATGAGATATGATCTTAATGGTTGTAATTTGCACTAATTTAGATTTCTTATGACCTCTATTCATATGAAAAAGTTTGTCACGAGAGAGAATCTCATGCTTAGAAACTTTTAGTTTGATTTAGTAAATTTATGTTTTAAGGGATCTGACGGAGTTTTATACTAGCTGTCAGCTACCTAACACAACCCTAATCCTTTAGCTAGGTTTGAGACCAACCTTGATAGAGTTTCATGCCTAGAAACTATTTCTTAATATTTTGTTATTCAGATTTCTTTTGAGTCAAAGGGATCTATGTTAGGTTTGAGATGATCCTCTTCTAATTTTGTTTTAATTTATCTTTATGTAGCAGGGCAAATAATCCATTTTAGTGAGTGTTTGGATCATTGATAGAATGGATTGGTAATCATGTGCTTCTGAAACCAGTGCTATGAATTGTCAATCAAGGTTATGTTAAGAATGGTAAATTGATGAAAGGACGCACCATGGTATATGAATCCATTTTGAAAAAAATTTGTACACCATCCCAGTACAGCATGGTCTGCACTGGATGCGATAATTCGTCCATGCGCAGGCCCACGCTAGAAGGTTCATCTATGAGTCCCGCATTGCTGATGTGCAAACCTATATAGCCATGCTGCACCAAGATGGTGTACAAAGACTTTTCCATTCCACTTTTTAAGACTTTTCCATTCCACTTTTTAATGGATTCCAAATCCAACTCCATCCCACCGAAGATCCGAATAGGGCCCTAAAGGTATGGGTTTAATATATATTCTTTGCTTAACATTTAATTACTCTTTTAACTTCTCTGTTAAGATTATATTTGAATAAGGTATTTTAAAATTTTCTTAAATTTTGAAAAACATTTTAGAATTTTAAAATTTCACAAATTTCAGTTGCTCTTCAAATAAAATTTTATACGAGAATTATAAAATTTTCTATAAATATAAATTCATACAATTTGTGACTAATTTCTATGGAATGAAAGTCTGGTCTGATGAAAGAGTTTAGGGATGATAGAGGTTTAAGGATAATGAGTGGGTGGCTATGAATGGTGAGGTCTGGTAGCTATGGGCAGAGGCTAAGAGGTATTCATGGATGGAGTCTAAGGAGTTCTCGGGTGAATGGAGGGATTAAGAGAGGTTTGGTGATGAGAAGGCATGAGGATGGATGGAGGTCATTCTGGGTTGAGAGAGGAGGCTCTCGGGTTTTATAGATGGTTTGAAAGAGGTCATGGTTATGTCTTAGTGGAGGCCTTAGTGGAGTTTGAGCGGAGTCTTGGTGGAGTTTGAGTGGAGTCTTGGTGGAGGCTTAGTGGAGTTTGAGTGGAGTCTTGGTGGAGGCTTAGTGGATTTTGAGTGGGCTCTTAGTGATCATGAGTAGAGGTTAGGTGACTATAGTGGAGGTTAGTGGTCATGATTGTGGATGAGTGCGGATGAGTATGGATGAGTGCGGATGAGTACGGATGCCTCTCACAGGCTGAGGGCTATCCGTTTTATAGACTGGACTGGACGGACTTCAGGCTGGTTGGAGTCCGGAGTAGTCGGTGCGGACTTCATTTTATTTGAAATCCGAAAGGTGATCTGGCGGGTCTTTAATTATTTCTGTCCTTGGGGACAGCTGGTTGGCTGGCTTTGATAAAGTTTGTCTGTCCTTGGGGACAGCTGGCTGGCTGGCTTTGATAAAGTCTGCTTGTCCTTGGGACAGCTGTCTGGCTGGCTTTAATAAAGTCTGTCCTTGGGGACAACTGGCTTCTGCAGACTTCAAATGGGCTGAAATCCAGTATTGGTTTTGGGTTTGGGGCAGGATGTCTAGATTTAGGACAGCTGGCTTTGCTATCCTTTGAGCACTGCAGCACATGTGTGGCTGCTCTTGAGTTACTTCCCGTAATAGTGCTCTAATACCAGAAAAGTCCTTCATATGAGTTGGCGTATTCTGATTGGCTGTTGCTATTGTAGCTTTATATGTGTGAGCTGCTTTGGCTGACTGAGATATAGGTGCCATTGTTGTAATTGCTGAAGTGTTGCTGAAGTGTCACTATCTGGTTGATTGTAGTTGCTGTGCTGGAGGATAAGTCTGAGGAGCGTGCATCTGAGGGGCATGCCTTTGGTAGGGCCGAGGGCCGAGGAGTCACATGAGTGACTTGAAAAAGCTGAAGAGTCACATGTCATGGTAGGGCCGAAGAGTCATATGGGTGACTTGGAAAAGCTGAAGAGTCAGTCACATGGGTGACTTGGAAAAGCTGAAGAGTCAGTCACATGGGTGACTTTGATGGTAGCTAGAGGGTCACATGCGTGACATGTGTGGCAATAATGCTTCTGAATATAATGCTGATGAGGCTAAGAGGCCATGTGCATGACATAGGATAATAGTGCTGCTGAGTATGTACTGATGAGGCTGGGGTTTTTGGGCCAGAGTCTTTGGGCTTAGTTTTTCACAATCATAGGCTGAGAAACTTTACATAGGTGAAGATGTATGGTCTTGCGCTACATTATGTCGTAGTCCTTATATGGATCCTGGGCATCCTGTAGATATAGTTGGTCTGCTGGCTTGGGCTGAGATGAACTGATATCTTCCTCCTCATCAGAGTCTCCTAGTTGTGATAATTCTTCTAATAATTTTTTTTATTTCCTTTTTGCTAGGAGTTTTGCTTGAAGAAGGAGAAGTAGTAGTCTTTTCTAGGGTAGGTTTTTCTATCTTTGGGAACAGTCTGGGGCTATCATAAGTAATTAGCCATCGGCTGATGTTACTTAGAGATAACCTTTCTCCGGATTGAAAGTTTTTCCACCACTTGATCCTAAATCGTCTTTCTAAGATGAGTGGATACTGTTGATCAAGGGATCTGCTAACAGCAAAATCCCATCCCAATATCCATGGGACTTGAAATTCAATTGTGAACATTATAGGTTTGTTTCCATAATGGGCTGTTTTAAGTCGATCGTGGAAATAAACCCATGCTGATGATGCTGGTTCTGGAATTATCTCTTTTGTTATCCCAAAGTAGGTCCACCAATCATGAATCCAGCTTGGGAGTTTTCTATTCATCCTTGGACTGAAGTTAAGGAACCAACTGTGATCTGTGGGCTTAAGATAAAAGGCCTTATACCAGGCTTCTTGGTAGTCAAAGTAGTTGTATTGAGGAGGCTGGTATTTTTGAGAAAAGGTTCTGGGCTGGTATGGGTTTCCCCATTCTTGTTTAGTCATAAACTTCTTAATTTTGCATTTTGAATAGGCGACTACCTCTGAGTTCTGCTCTGATGTATGGGTTATTTCGGTTGAGTCTGTATCAACTAGAATAAATTCGTAATATTCTTGGGTTTTAAGCGGGTTTTGAAATCCTTCGGGTAAGTGGTATTGCATGATTTTTCCATTGATCGAAGGGAAAATTCTGGACAGCTTGGGAACTTGGTTGTCTCCTATTTCGTCTGGTTCTAAGAGTTTAATGGTAAGGGAGCAATTCTTACTATAATATGGGTTGAACATGGGAGACTTGGAAGGACTAGTCCTAGTTAGCTCAGTAGTAGTACTGGGACTAGGAGGCGACCGCTTTTGAGCTGCTTGGGAATAGGTTTGAGAGGGTGAGACTAAGGCTGAATACTGAGGTCTGAGAGGGAGGAAAGTTCTGGGTGGAGTCAATACTGAATATGGGTTACTAAGAGGGATTGGAACTATTGATTTTGCATAGGATGCTTTTGTTATGGGTCTGTCTGACATCTTGTTCATGTAAGGAATTCTCGTGTCAGAAAGTTCGATAAACTGTTTTATGTCCCTTTTAGAAATTCTATTTCAAAATCAAATACTGATAAAATGGCTTGCCATCTAGCAAAAATTTGTTTTGAAACAAGATTTTCAATGTCCTTTTCTAAAACTTCTTTAGCTGGTTTGCAATCAATTCTGAGAAGAAATTTTTTAAAATATAAATCCTCTTAGAATTTTTGAATGCATAGGACTATTGACAAAACTTCCTTTTTTACTATACTGTAATTTGTTTGAGCATTAGTCCATATCCCCGAGTGATATCTAACTAATGCTTCTTTGTTATGGGTTTTTTGCTTAAGGATTCCTCCAAATCCTATTTCTGGGGCATCTGTTTCTACTATAACTAAGGCTGCCGGGTCTAGTAACTCTAGGCAAGGAAGGTTTTTGACTATAGTTTTTACTTTTTTGACTACTTGGGTATGTTCTTCTGTCCATCCTTTTTCTTTTTTCTAAGATGGGCGTACAAGGGTTCTAGAATGATCCTGATATTTGGAATAAAGTCTCCGACATAATTAAGACATCCTAGAAATCGTTGTAACTGGGTTTTTCCTTTGATTTCATCTGGGAATTTATCTTCAAATTCTATCGACCTTTCTATGGGTTTGATGGCTCCTTGATAATTATAGTGCCCTAGAAATCTGACTTTGGTCTGAAAGATTTTGACCTTGGGTGCTG
Source organism: Calamus simplicifolius (assembly GCA_900491605.1). Lineage (NCBI taxonomy): Eukaryota > Viridiplantae > Streptophyta > Magnoliopsida > Arecales > Arecaceae > Calamus > Calamus simplicifolius. The sequence goes on from UESW01004722.1 coordinate 321,924, forward strand.
AGATTGCTAGCCCGTTTTCTTTTGCTAAATTGTGAAAGAGTCTAATATGTTTAACATATTTTTCTAAATCTTCTAAGAAGATAAGGACGTCGTCTATATAGACTATTATGAACTGGGTAAATTGATTAAAAATTTCATTCATAATGTTCTGAAATTCGCTAGGGGCATTTTTTTAAACCAAAAGGCATTACATTCCACTCATAATGTCCAAATGGTACAGTGAACGCTGTTTTGTATCTATCTGTTTCAGTGATTTGTATCTGCCAGAATCCTGATTTCATGTCAAATTTGAAAAATATTTTTGCTTTATATAGTATGGATAACAAGTCTTTTTTATTAGGTATGAGATATCTGATCCATTCTAAAACCTTATTCAAAGGCTTATAATTTATAACTAGTCTAGGTGTTCCTCTTTTTAATTCCGAAGCTTTCTGGACATAAAAGGCTGAACTTGACCATGAAGACTTGCTTGGTCTAATAAGTCTTTTGTCTAAGAGATCTGCTATTTCCTTTTTACAATATTATAATAGTTCTAGGTTCATCTGAATTGGTCTGGCCTTTGTCAGGATATTAGTTTCTTTGAAGTTCTTAATATAAGGTAAGCTGACTTGGTGCTTTTTCCTATTCCAGAAGGCTGTAGGGTCTTGGCTGCACAATTCTTCTTCTAATTTTTCTTGGATATCTTTTATTCTAGTTTTCCATGATTCTAGCTGTAGTTGTTCTTCTATTCTATTTGTCTTTATTTCTTCTTTAAGTTGTTGTTTTCTATCCTTGAAGGACTGTATCTTTTGGCTGGAATCTTTTAGTTGATTAATCTTTTTGAGTTCGATGGGGCTTACGAATTTGAAGGTGATGGGTTCTCTAAGACATAAGTGGTTATGCCTTCCTTATTAATCTCTATTTCATAGAGGAGCGTTAGAAACGGTGTACCTAGGATGACTGTTTGGATATCTTTAACTACGATGAAAGTTGTTTTAAAGCAAATGTTGTCTTGGGAGACATGTACATCTGTATTTTATATTTTACTTTAAGATTTTTACTATTAGCTGTATAGAGTTTTTCCATAGTTTCTTCATAATATTTTTAGGAAATAGTTCCTCTGGAATGCAATTCATGTCTGCTCCTGAGTCTACTAAAGCATAGGTTTCTCTAATCTTATTTTTGATTACTAGATTCACCTTAATGTGCCATTTTTGTCTTTCAACTATCGTAGTATGATTTTCTTTTCTTTTTCTGCTGGTCCTCCTTCTAAGGATTCTTTTTTTCTTTATTTGATTTTTTTAGATTTATATTTTTGAATGTACTTTTTTAATTTCTTGTCTTATTTGTTCGTTTTCTAGTTTAGGTTGTTTAACTAATCTTATTTTGGGGTTTTCTTCTTGTCTGATTGGTCTTAGAGTATCTGTTTCATTTTGTTGGACTGATTCTTTATTGTTACTGTCGGGTTTTTCTTGGTTTGACCGTCTTCCTTCTAATTAAGGATATTTCTGGGTCTGATCCTTATAATAATTTCTTCTTCTAAGAGAGTTATCTTCTGAATTAATTACTCCCAATGATTTGAAAGGGCGTTGGTCTTGTATTTCTAGCCACTTTAAGTACTTATTTTTGATTTCCTTATTTTTGCATGCTACCTTAAGCCATACAAAGTAAGGAATCTCTAGTCTTAGTTCGTTCATACAATTATAATACTGTTGTTTAAGGGTCTCTCTTTCTTCTGTATTTATGGTTCCAAAGAGCCATTTTCTTTTTCCTTTGTTTTGTTCTGATAGAAAATCTACCTTGATCTGTTCTTTGTTTATTTCATATTCTTTTGAGACTATGGGTTTGTTTTTTAATTGATTAAAAATTTCATTTTTCATAATTTGTCTTAACATGTTTAGGACTTCTTTTGGTTTAGGTTCGGGTGTTTAGGATTCATAGTTCTCTAACCTTTTTAACAGATTAAGCTTCTAAACCTTAGTTAATCTCTTAATTATTTGTTCCACTACTTTCTAAGGGTTGATGATGAGTCAGGAACACTGCCGGGAACACTGCTGATCTTACGCTCCTTTCTGCCAGTCTTACGCTTACCAACGACCTCGGTCTCCCGATCATCATGTCCTAAGAACCTGGTGGATAACTAAAAGGCCCGCTTAACTTAAAGTTTTTCCACTTAATATGCTAAGGGCTAGGGAGCTATGTTTCCCAACACCCTGTCCCTCTACCGGAAGGGTAAAGTCAGGATTTAATCTAACTAATTTTTATAACCACAATCTTTTATGCTAAGAACTGGTGCTGTGCTTTTGTGCAAAAATTAAATAGCATAATTTAAAACTGTAAAACAACTACTGCAAAAATAGTTTTCTTCTTAGATCTGGGAGCTCACGTCGGCCAGGGGCTCATTACTCCCGTGGGTCATAGACATATTTGCATATGTCCGCTCAGGAGGCGTGATGTTTCTGATTTAAGAAAAAGCATACTGAAAATACTATAAGAAATTGCATGAAATAAAAAGGTAAAATGCATGCATAGAAAGGAGAGGCTAGACTGCCCGAGAGGCTAGACTGCCCATGCCCTTCTTCTCCCCCGGAAAAGAAAATTTTTGCACATAAGCATAAAATGAAGCAGATGAAATACTGATGAAAACAAGTTTAAAACTTGCACAGAAATGTACAACTGGTACTGGATTTCTTAAGTCTGGAGAAACTTACAACTAAAAGCTTGAAAGCTTACAACTGAGAGATTACATGAGGTTGGCCCAAGTTGGCCTTGACAGGGTAGCGGACTCGGCTTTGACTGAGGAAGACAAGAAAATGACAAGAAATTAGCCAAACATGGCTCTGATACCATTTCAGGCCTGGGATCTGAGTGACTAATTTCTATGGAATGAAAGTCTGGTCTGATGAAAGAGTTTAGGGATGATAGAGGTTTAAGGATAATGAGTGGGTGGCTATGAATGGTGAGGTCTGGTAGCTATGGGTGGAGGCTAAGAGGTATTCATGGATGGAGTCTAAGGAGTTCTCGGTGAATGGAGGGATTAAGAGAGGTTTGGTGATGAGAAGGCATGAGGATGGGTGGAGGTCATTCTGGGTTGAGAGAGGAGGCTCTCGGATTTTATAGATGTTTGGAAGAGGTTATGGTTATGTCTTAGTGGAGGCCTTAGTGGAGTTTGAGTGGAGTCTTGGTGGAGTTTGAGTGGAGTCTTGGTGGAGGCTTAGTGGAGTTTGAGTGGGGTCTTGGTGGAGGCTTAGTGGATTTTGAGTGGCTCTTAGTGATCATGAGTAGAGGTTAGGTGACTATAGTGGAGGTTTAGTGGTCATTGATTGCGGATGAGTGTGGATGAGTGCGGATGCCTCTCACAGGCTGAGGGCTATCCGTTTTATAGAGCTGGACTGGACGAACTTCAGGCTGGTTGGAGTCCGGAGTAGTTGGTGCGGACTTCATTTTATTTGAAATCCAAAGGTGATCTGGCTGGTCTTCAATTATTTCTGTCCTTGGGGATAGCTGGTTGGCTGGTTTTAATAAAGTTTGTCTGTCCTTGGGGATAGCTGGCTGGCTGGCTTTGATAAAATCTGCCTGTCCTTGGGGATAGCTGGCTGGCTAGCTTTAATAAAGTCTGTCCTTGGGGACAGCTGGCTGGCTGCTTTGATAAAGTTTGCCTGTCCTTGGGGGCAGCTGGCTGGCTGGCTTTAATATAGTCTGTCCTTGGGGACAGCTGGCTTCTGTGGACTTCAAATGGGCTGAAATCCAGTATTGGTTTTGGGTTTGGGGCAGGACGTCTGGATTTAGGACAGCTGGCTTTGCTATCCTTTGAGCACTGCAGCACATGTGCGGCTGCTCTTGAGTTACTTCCCATAACAGTGCTCTAATACCAGAAAAGTCCTTCATATGAGTTGGCGTATTCTGATTGGCTGTTGCTGCTATAGCTTCATATGTGTGAGCTGCTGTAGCTAGCTGAGATATAGGTGCGATTGTTGCAATTGCTGAAGTGTTGCTGAAGTGTCACTATCTGGTTGATTGTAGCTGTTGTGCTGGAGGATAAGTCTGAGGGGCATGCCTTTGGTAGGGCCGAGGAGTCACATGGGTGACCTGATAAGGCTGAGGAGTCACATGAGTGACCTGATAAGGCTGAAGAGTCATATGGGTGACTTGGAAAAGCTGAAGAGTCACATGGGTGACTTTGACGGTAGCCAGAGGGTCACATGCGTGACATGTGTGACAATAATGTTTCTGAAGATAATGCTGATGAGGCTGAGAGGCCGTGTGCATGACATAGTATGCTGAGTATGTACTGATGAGGCTGGGGCTTTTGGGCTAGAGTTTTTGGCTTGGCTTTCCATAGTCACTGGCTGGTTCGGAGTTCTGGGCTAGTAACAACCTGAGAGGTCTGTGATTGTTGGGCTAGAAAGCAAAAAGGTTTAGCTTTCACATATATGGGCTGGATTTGGAATAGTATTCGATAGGCTAAGATGTCGAGTAGCTTTTATAGGCTGAAATCTTTTTTCAAAAATCTTTTGAAAAATCCTTTTGATAAGGAAGGCTTGCTTACTAAGGGTTTTATAAAACAAAGTTTTATAAAAACCTAAAGTAAAGTTGTTTATCTGAAATCTGGGCAGTTATGCCATTTTTGTCGATTTCTATTTTGTGAAATAGTGTTAAGAATGGCATTCCTACTACAGTTGATTGAACATTTCTGA
>UESW01004722.1:330581-499735 GCA_900491605.1 Calamus simplicifolius
GGCGAGCGCCACCAACCGGTCGGGACCCAAGAGACGGCAAGGGACGACGATGGGGAGGACTCCAACAGTGGCTGGCCGGCCAGGAAAGGGGAGGGTCGCCCCGGTGATCCTCAGATTTGAAATAGGGAGCAGCATAGTTGCGGCTCCCGTTCTTGGCCATGGGGTCAGGCGCCACCAACCTGTCGGGACCCAAGGGCCAGCGATGGGGGGGACTCCGACGGTGGCTAGTCGGTTGGAAAAGGGGAGGTCAGATTTGAAACAGGGAGCCTCATGATCGCAGCTCTCGTTCTTGGCCGTAGGGCTATGGCGGGCGCCACCACTACTACAAAATGTTAAATAGACTATGGTAGATTTTAGAAAAAAGGCTACATTTTTAGTATAAAATGTAGTCTAATATTTTAGACTACGTTTTCATATTTTTTATAAATTAAAAGACTACATCTATAATTAAAAACATAGTATTATATTATCTTATAATATAAAAGGACTATATTTTTAATTAAGACTTACTTAAAAATTTTCTTTTTTCCCTCCTAATTTGCTTCCCCCCTTTTCCTAAAAAATCCTTAATATCCAAACTCAAATTTCATTCTTCCAATCATGGTTTTGTTCTGGATTAGGGTTTTGTATGTGGAGACTCCATCACCATGCAAGATTAAGGTTGCGGAGACGGTTTTGGAAAGATATCTCCGTTGTGGCTCGCTGGCTCTCCATTGCAACGGAGACTCCATCCCACCCAACCCTTTTTGGTGTGCCAGCGACACTCCTGACAAACCTGCTAGGGCAGAAGCCAAAGCCCCCCTCCTTCTTCTTCTCTCTCTTGCGTTATCAGTGAGAGACAGAGGGAGGAAGAGAGATGGAGCATGTACATCGAGACCGGATGGGTGCGTGCGAGGGAGGAGGAAGCTGGTGGGAGAGTCGCGGAGACAGTGCACTACTGGAGGGGAATGGCCTCGATTGAAGCCATTAGAAAACCCCCCCCTGCATCTATCAATGGAACCCACCGCATTTCACCTTGGAGTCATCTTTCCCCTCCTCCCTTGAATTCCATTCATTTTGCCTAGTTTTGTTGGTGCTCTACTTCCCTAGCTGAACCTCCTTCCTGGTCCTGACTGAATTGTCGCCACTTGCCTGAGACCTCCCAGTGGAAGGCAACCGCTTTGCTCATCATCTTGTGGAGAACACCGGAAGTGCCACCATCATCCCCTTTCGCTTTGGCTACTACAGATCTAGGTAAGCTATAGAACCCCTATTTTCTTGTTATCCTTGTTCATCGATCGAAATCGGCCGATCGAGTCCCTGGCCCTGTGTTGTGCTGCCCCGTTTGGCCATGGCTTGTGCACTGTCACTTCAGGCCGCCGCTGATCAGCATTGAGCCACAGTCATCGTTGATCGATGTGAGACCGAAGCCCTTAAGCCGTGTCATTCTACCCTGGCCCGATTAGGCCACAGCCGGCTAATGCCTGGGGATGGTTGGCCAGCCATCTAGGCAGTTGGCGCAAGACCTTCGGTCAGTAGACTCCCCTCATCGACATCAAGAATTGATACATGCCGATGCAGCTAAGGAGGTGGAGAAGAAGGGGTTCAAGAACTGCACCAAGATCTGGGCCATTCTCAACGCCCTTTGCTCGCATGGTATCAACCTCCATCTCGACCAGGATGACCATGGCCCTCCTGCTCGCCCCTGATGGAGTTGTGGGAGGTGTTAGCGGTAAGTTTGGGAAGTGAAGATCTCTTGTTTAGGTTATTGAAGGACATCCGTTTGATAAAATGTTCGTGAGATGTAGCAGGACTCTTTTTTCATTTTTTTAGAGTCCAAAGCCCATAAATCTCGTCCCCTTTTTAGAAAAAAGGGAGCTCCTCCATATACTTGATCTCAAGACCAAAGGGGATGATAAAGCTTTATGAAGTCGTAGTCATCTTTGGGGCTTTCATGCTGATACTATAGTAAGAAAGTCAGATAAGTTGTGCAAAAAAAATTATTTGTGCAAAAAATCCATAGTAATGCTTTTATGGCATTACTAGTGTCTTATAGCTAGATTGGTAGGGATGCATGTTTCAGCGTGAGCTTGTTCAAAATTCAAAGCCTATCAGTTTCTGGATGTTTGTAACTGATAACACAACTACATTCCTATGACTCCGCTAGCTTCACTATTGCCACTACCTTGCTACCTTTTGAATTCCGGAACTAAGATATTTATGTTCTTGGATTGCTAATTAAGCAGGTTTTGTTGATACATTCATATTGATGTGCTTGGAAAACATGTTATTATCAATATTTATCTCTTGAATTTTCCATGTTCTTTAATAGGAGGTAAATTCATTGATTAGATAGGGCAGTGTACGATGGTTGGGGCTCCTGCTTAATGCTTTCCTAGATCACTTTGCCATGCTTGCATGGCAAGTATCCTCTTGGGTGTAGATAATAAGCCGTTGCAAATAGTTCATAAACCTGTATATTTTCCACATTTCCTACCAATATGCATTAAATAAATGTATAATGGAATCTCAAGCTTCCTCAGCTTCTGACTTGAAAATACAGGAACTTTCTTTCTATTTTTGCATGTGATCTTACATTTTTGTTTTCTTAATCCTTGTTGTTTCACATTCTACATTTTGTTAATAAATTTTTGCTTAACCATACAATTTCCATTATATACAATTATTTATTCAGTCTTTGCTGACATTTTATGCCTCTCGAACCTAGATCTTGGATTTCTTCATGTACCTTGACCGTTTCAAATATCCTACATTTTATTGTTTATGTACTTATCATTGCTATGCTGTTGAGATTCTTTTGCTAATATTTTTAAGTAGCTATTTATTGTATAACAGGTTTCAAAAGTGAGCTCATATTTAGGCAGGGAAGGTACTGCTGGTCTTGGGAAAGTAGTGGATGTATTGGACACACTTGGTAGTAGTATGACAAGTTTGCATCCTGGTAGTGGTTTTGTATCAACTGTGACAACAAAGGGAAATAAAATATCTATTTTGTCTTTTGAGGTTGCCAATACATAGTTTAAGGTACCAATCTTATGCAATCACTCAGAAGAAAACATAAAACATTTGAAAGAAGTGGTGCTTCCTTCAGAAGGTGTGCAACACTTGGTATCCAAAGATATGGATGAATTACAAAAGATTGCTGCTGCTGACAAAAGATATATAAATTTTTTTTTTTTTGAAATAAACAATATTCTAACTATCTATATTCTTTATAGGTACTGCTCCTTCGAAGAATGGTCGCAACACAGTAGAAATTTGAAAGTCATGGCTGCTCGAGAAGTTGCGAAGCAAGCTAAGTTGCCTCTTAGCTTTGAGTTCGGCATTCGCCAGGCGCTTGGTGACAATGCAGTTTAATTCAACAATGGTTGTGGGATTGTTGCTCGATAAGAAGCATCTTTTCAGTATCGCGAGTGGAAAAACATTCCTGAGCTTAAAAAACAAACACTACGGAAAAAGGCAGCAGTATGTCCTTGTATTTTAAAAGTCTTAGTTTCTTATAATATCCTAAACAGTTATGAAAATACGTTATTATTATTGAAAATACATGTTTGTTAATGTGTTGGGATTTCTTGATATGTAATCGCTGATTTAATTTTCTTCTAGGATGATTGGGATATTGATCCGACAGATAAAAAGGTAAGATACATTATTGAAAAGCAGTTAAACGAGGCATGGAAGCAACAAACACTACAAGAGATTTTAAATATTGCGACGCCCAAATGCGTCGCAATTGCGTCGCTAAACATGATATTGCGACGCAATTGCGACGCAACAGGGCGTCGCTCAACTGTCCGTCGCAATACCCTTTTGTCGCAATTGCGTCGCAATATTGCGACTCTCTGCGACGCTCTTGCGACGCCACATTGCATCGCAATATTGCGCATGCAAATGTCGCTAAATTTAAAAATAAATTTTAAAAAAAATTATTATTAAATATTGCGACGCATAAATTGCGTCGCAATATTTAAAATATTTTTAAAAATTTATTATAAATATTGCGACGCATAAATTGCGTCGCAATATTTAAAATTAAATTTTTTTAAAAAAATTATTATTAAATATTGCGACGCAATAATTTGCGTCGCAATATTTAAAATTAAATTTTTAAAAAATTATTATTAAATATTGCGACGCAAAATTGCGTCGCAATATTTAAAATAAATTTTTTAAAAAAATTATTTTAAATATTGCGACGCAATAATTGCGTCGCAATATTTAAAATTAATATTTTTAAAAAAATTATTTTAAATATTAAATTAAACGGTTAATTCAATTTCGCTAAATCTAAATATTGATACAAACATTTTTCACTCAATCCAAACAATAATAATTTCAAAAAATAATTTATATATTAAAATTTTGAAGTTTTTACAACATAAAAAAAAAAAAAAATACATCAAGAATCTGAATGATCACTGTGGAGGCTGTGGAGGCTGAAGACTCTGCGACAAGCGTCTAACCATATCCCGCAAATAATGCATCTCATCTCGCATGTCTGCAACCTCCTGATCCCGGCCTCGCATACGATCCTCAAAATCCTGCTCGACCTCCTGGCGAACTCCTCTGCAATAGATCTGCGAAGCTCCTGTAAACGCTCGGGAGGAAGATCAGCAGGAACTCGCGAGCTGGAGGCCTGATGGGGAAAAATGTAGAAGCTCTAGTGCCCATACCATAGACCCTGCGGTCTCGTGGCTGGGCACCAACAGCCTCCAAAAACACACGTCGACTCTCCTCTGCTGAGAGTTCGACGGGCGTCTCCCCATCAGTAGAGTCGACCTGCGATGCCTGGGAGCGAAGCTCCTCGACTCGTGTCTTGAAATTATGAAATCAATAAATGAGTTAATAAATTTCTAGAAATAAAATTTTAAAAATTAAACAGATACTACATAAATCTAATTTCTTACCGCAACCTCCCGTGATCGCGTGTCGACCCAGGAGCCGTCCCTCCTGGTGTGTGTCGCCCTGAATAGACGAAACTCACCAGGATCTCCGCCCTCCTGCTCAGTCTATAACAATAAAAAAAATGATATTAATACAAATATTTGTAAATAACTAAAATAGTAATTAAAATATTTATGTTTTCTTACCATACGCCGTCTGTGCTCCTGAATCGAAATGGAGCCCGAAGTATGACGGGAGAGACCCGTGCCAGGACCGCCCTTCTCAGATCGGCGGTTCGTGCTGGCTGATGCGGACCTCCTGCGCCAGCCATCGGACTCCCAGGCCTGCTGCCACTCGTGCCAAATACCCTCTGGCACGTGCGCAGGACGCTGACCCGACGACCTCCAACGATGAAGCATGTCGGAGTATCGGCGTCGCGTCAGAGCCTCCCATGCTGCCCTAATGGCATCATGGGTGGCAGGATCCCACGTAAACTTTTTCTGCATTAAAATAAACAGTTAGTTTCTGAATTTATTAACTTTAAAGAATTATATATCACTGATAAATTGTATTTAATAAGTTTACCTGAAACTCAGAAAAATAAAACTCCCTCGTGGCTGGCGATACGTGGCGCCAATCGTAGCCACTGGGATCTGCACGCCTCTGAAAAACGGCGCTGATGTGGCTGGAGACATGATGCTGCTCAATGAATCTGTTAAAAAAATGCAAGTTTATAAGTAAATGACTTAAAAACATAAACAAATATTTTTAATTAGTATATACTTACATCCCCTGAGCATCAAGTCGAAGTACAGTGCGGCCGCCGTGGAAGAACTCTCGGAGGTCTGTGCCGATCGGGTGGATGGTAATACTGGTGCAGAGATCGAAGGCTGCGCCTCTGCTGGAGATCCAAACTCTCCATCTCCGACGCTCATGTGATCTGATGTCGCAGGATCCAAACTACGTCTCTGCTCACCCAAACTATCGTCGGTAGATCTACCTCTGCCCCTCATACTGAAAATACTAAAGATTCACACAATTAAATTACGATTAATGATTGACTATGTAAGAATTTAACACTTATAAAAAAAAGTTAAATTTTAAAAAACCTTTATGTTTAATCGGTGTCATTTGTTTCGTGAAATGTTGGTTCAACATCCGATGCCGTATCGGATTGCGAATCAGTTTCATTATCATCGGAAGGAAACCGAACATTTGCATCCGCAATTTCTTGGACATCACCACTTGGATCTCTAAGTGATGTTTCAGGAGCCCTTGTGTCGTCCTCAATTGCATGCATTTCCATCTCATCCTCTTGAAATGCAGGGCACTCGGTTGATTGACTTGATGAACTCTCCTCTAATACGATTGTTGAACGTGGGACGATTTTAGAAACGGCCCACCAATCTCGCTTGTCGTTGCGCAAACTTGGATATCCGCAGTAAAAGACTTGCTGAGCTTGGGATGCAAGGATGAATGGGTCATATTTCTGTAATCTTCGTCGATGGTTCACTTCAACCAAATTATAGTCGTTATGAACCCTTTTGCCCACAGGAACTATCGGATCGAACCAATCACAACGAAACAATACGGTTCGTTTCATAGGCCAACCGGGATATTCAACTTCAACCACCTCTACTAACTTTCCATAATAATCCTGCATATTTGCTCCAACACTTTCTCCTTTTACACACACGCCCCAGTTCTGCGTGCCTCTTGAAGCTGCTAATCGTTCAATCTGAAATTTGTACCCATTTACAAAATAGCCAGTAGAGGTTGTTACGGTCTTCAATGGCCATTGCGATAGACATTTAATGAAAATATTGTCGGTTGTCGACCATGGACCGTTGACCTATAAATTAATAAGCTATTGACATCCAATTCAAAAAATAATAGCCATTATCGAAATTGATTGAGTGATACTACTCACAAATTCATAAAACCAGTAAGCAAACTCCGTTTCTAATTTCTGCCCAATTGCAACTTGACTGATGTCGGGATTCATCTGTCGTTGTCTATCACAAAACATCCTTATGGGATGAAAAGGATGAAAACTACTGTTAGAAATTAAATATTATGGTATATTATTATATAAATTTAAATTTTCAATTTAGCATTGAAGTATACACTTACTCAATATATGGATCGACTTCTCGACAGTTCATTAGGATGTAATAATGTGCTGCATTATACTCCATATCGCTAAGATTTCTTGACTTCTGCCCACCAAATGAACGGCCGATAGCTTTAAAAATTGATATTCTACCGTCATTAGCTTCTGCTTCGTCCACACATACGTCATCGTTACGACCATGATTTCGGCTCCTCGTGTGGACGTGACCCTCAAAGTAATGCGAGGCAAAAGCTGAAACTTCTTCGACCAAGTGTGCATTGCATATAGAACCTTCAACCCTTGCCTTATTACGCACATTATTTTTTAACTTCTTAAGATACCTATATGTAAAGTTGCAACAAAAAATTAACGAATTTTTCAAGCAATGAAATAATATTTGAAATGTCAACATATCTTAATGATGTATATATTTACCTCTCGAAAGGATACATCCAGCGATACTGCACGGGACCAGCTATGCTCGCTTCGTATGGCAAGTGAACCGGTAAATGCTCCATTGAGTCAAAAAAACTGGGAGGAAATATTCGCTCAAGCTTGCATAAAATAATTGGAATTTCCTCCTCAAGCCTTGCCATGGATGCAGAAGTAATGACTGCGGCAGATAACTCCTTGAAGAATAAGCTGAGCTCCGTAATTGCCTTCCAGACATGTTGCGGAAGCAACTCACGAAAAGCTATAGGTAATAATCGTTGCATGAAAACATGGCAGTCGTGGCTCTTCATGCCGAACAACTTGAGCTTATGCATGTCCACACACCTACCGATATTTGAGGCATAACCATCTGGAAATTTTAACCCTCTTAGCCAGTTACATAAAACTTCTCGTGAATTTCTGTCAAGAGTGTAACATGCTTTAGGATAGGTCCCATCGGCACTCCTTCTCAAATCACCTCTTCTACAGTACTGATTAAGTTCTTCTCTTGACTTTGCAGTATCTTTTGTTTTTCCCGGGATGTTTAGCACCGTGTTAAATATGTTATCAAAGAAATTTTTCTCGATATGCATAACATCCAAGTTGTGCCGGATGAGATTTGTGCTCCAATAAGGCAAATCCCAAAATATACTTCGCTTCTTCCAGTTATGTTCTTTACATATACGGCTATTTATTCTATCTGCATCTGGTTCCCATGCATACATCAACCCCAAATTCTCTATAGAATCAAATAGATCCGTGCCGGACCTAACCGGTTCGGCAAATTTTGTGACTGCTTTGTTCTTCCGGAAGGCGATCAAGTTACGCCTGTAAGGATGATTTGGGGGCAAGAACTTCCTATGGTTATCAAACCATGACTGCTTACCACTCTTCTGCAATGTAAATGCATCCGAATCATACATGCAATGAGGGCATGCCAGACGTCCAGCAGTGCTCCAACCAGACAACATTGCATATGCCGGAAAATCACTTATTGTCCACATCAAAGCAGCTCTCATTAAGAAATTTTGTTTCATAGAAATGTCGTAGGCTACCACTCCTGTTTCCCACAACATTTTCAATTCGGCCACCAACGGTTGCAGAAAGACATCAATCTTTTCCTTAGGATTTGATGGTCCTGGAACCAAAACGGTTAAAAACATTGCAGGATCTTTCATGCACTTCCACGGAGGAAGGTTATATACAGTCAGTATCACAGGCCAACATGAATACTGTTGCCCCGCTTGACCAAATGGTTGGAAGCCATCGGTACAAAGACCTAATCTCACATTCCTTATATCTTCAGCGAAAACAGGATGATTTTCATTGAACTGCTTCCAAGCCTTTGAATCTGATGGATGCCGCATTTCATCCTCTTTAGATTCATGTTCGGCATGCCATCTCATATCAGCAGCTGTTGCCTCAGATCTGTATAATCTCTGCAGGCGTGGGGTAAGAGGAAAGTAATGCATCCTCTTGTAAGGCACACTTTTCCTCCTACTTGTACCGGCTCCTCCTTCGGTGTTTTTGAACCTCGATTGCCCACAAATCTTACACCATCTCAGCTCTGAGTCTTCACCCCAAAATATCATACAATTGTTCAAGCAACAATCGATCTTATTAACTGGAAGCCCAAGCCCACGCAACAACTTCTTTGTTGCGTAAAAACTGTCTGCGCAACATTATCATTTGGCAGAATTTCTTTGATTAACTCAGCTACAGAATTGAACGCCTTTTCTGATAATCGATGTTCTGCCTTAATATTCAACATTCGAGCAGCTGTAGAGAACTGGGAATGACCCTCACACCCAGGATACAATTCTTGATTGGCAGCACTCAACATATCGTAAAATTGTTGTGCTTCTGGGTTTGGTTCTTCCATAAATGTATTCTGATTGAAGTCATTACCCGATGCATTCATAACCATTTGTTCATATGTGTTTAAATTCACAAATGGTTCTTCTACGGGAATTGACTCTTGTTCGCCTATAACAACTGCTGGAATATCCTCTGGTTCACCATGACAGTACCAAACATAGTAATCAGGCACAAAACCCTTCTTACACAAATGCACCTTAACAGTTTCCACATCTCTGTAGGCTTTATTCTGACACCTGTGGAAGTTGCATGGGCACCTAATCCTAGGCCCATCCATCCATTCAGGTTGGCTACATGCAAATGCGATAAACTCTTCCAATCCATTCAGAAAATCTGGATTCAGCAAGCCATCTTTTATCCTTGCATACATCCATGAGCGAGTCCCGCTCATTTTTGACCGACTTATACAAGTTTTATGCTTGGCACTTGCAAAAGGAGATGGACAAGCTATCAGATGCAGATGCTTATGCAAAGCCCCATCCATATTGTAAACCTGAAGATTGAAAGTTCTTAGTCAAAAATTGAAGGTCAAAAGAATGGCAGGTATGATTGATTACATTATTTTATTGAGTCATGAATTTTTTATGTGTTCATTTGTTAGATTTTCATGCTTCAAAGTTACTAGTTATTTATTTTCTTATTATAGGAAAGGCGAGAGAAGAATATTAAGAACCTCCGTAATACAAAGGCAAAGACTAAGAATGGATCAGTGTCAACGGCAAACCATCATGTTCAGCGTAATAGGGATATCACTGTTGATCATATCAAAAGTTGGAAGGAGCTTTCACCATGACGAGAAGACAGACAAGTGGACATCTGACATATGTCGAGATCAATATATAAGTATCTAATTCTAAACTATGATGTTTTGTCCATATTGTTGCTGTTGAAATGATGTCTTTTTTTTATTTCATATTTTTCTCTGATAGGCCCAGATGATGACATACAAGAATGACTTAGAGAACTAGCTCACTGACCTTTAAATTATGTAGAAGGTTTTAGGGCCTCGATCAGCATATGCTCCAGGATGGTCGCGTATTCAGATTAGTCATCAATTTAGGGGAGAGACAGTTTGTTGACTCTTCTACGACCAACAATGTCGGTCGACCCTTTTATGATGAGCGTGTTTAGCAGCTTTAGCAAGCCAACGAAAAGATCGGCACCATGTTCTCAGTGCTAGAGAAAGTTATGGCCCGCATGACTGTGATTGAGACTTCATAAGTTGCATCGTTGAGCAACCCTCCACCTCCATCTCCAACTGACATCTTGGATGAGAGAGTTTGATTTGTCCAGGCATATTTCACTCTTTCATTTTTTTTTAAGCTAATATCGGATACTTTATTTTGGTGTAAATCATTTCAGTTTTATTTTGGATTTTGAACTTCATTGTTATATATTATTAATGCTATTTAGAGTCATTTGTTACAAACTTGACTTTCCACAATGAATTTAATATTAGGAACAAATTATATTTGTAATAACTTTAAATTAATTTGTAATAAAAAAAATTTATTTAGCAACGATCTCTTTTCCACAATAAAACTAAATTCGTTGTAGAAACTCATATTTAGTAACGAATTTGACTAAATAAAACATTCGTTGTAGAAAACATTTAGCAACGAAGTTTGTTTTAGCAACAAAACTAAATTCGTTGCGGAAACTTATATTCAATAACGAATTTGACTAAATAAAACATTCATTACAGAAAACATTTAGCAACGCATTTTGTTTCAGCAATGAAAATAAATTTGTTGTGGAAACTAACTAATTATTGCATTTTTTTGGGAAGTAGTAGCAATAAATTTTCTTAATTAAGTAAAGAAATGTTTTTGTTGCAAAAGGTAGACTTTCTATGACAAATTTTATTCATTGCTAAAAGTAGTGATTTGGGCTTCAGACCTTCTGTAATGAATGGTTACGAATTTAAATTCATTGCGGAAAGTTTTTCGCAATGATTTTAGCACTTTCAACAATGACAAAAATCCAGGGGTTTGAGGCTTGTAAGCTGCGTCGAGAATTTTTACAAAAATACCTCTTTCAACAGTCCCAAATAATTATATTTTACCGTATTTAGTCAATTTAACATATAAAAATTAAAAATAAAAAAAAACTGCACGAACCCTAGGGCCATGGGTCGCAGGTCCTGCCGATCCCAGGAGTTCAAATTTTGTGGGCTATGGAACAACCGTTAAATTTGCGGACCAAACGGCCACGTGCCGTATTGACCCAGCACTCCCGAGTTGTAACTTGGGGAAGTCTTGCACCATGCCCAACAATTGGCACATGTGCACATGCCTAAACAAAAAAAGATATTTTTATTTTTCACATGCATGCCCACAGCGCGCGCCAACAACAAGACTTTCCTTTGTAACTTGTCTGGGTCTTCCTGCGCGCTGTCTTTTTTTTTTTGCCCCCAAAGCCTAACTAGACCCAAATGGTTCGTGCTTGGCTTTTGACGGCTTGGGCTTTGTCAAGGCTAGGTTGGGCTAGACTCAAATGTATGATATTTCAATTGCTAGTCTGAAAAAGTCTTGCTGCACTAGGGGCGGTGCAGCAAAAGCTGCACTGCACCCGGTAATTGGCCCGTACCGCGCGCGAGCATATGCCAAAGCAGAAAAGAATGATTTTATCCCTAGCATGCACACGCATACGATGCACGCCAATCACCGGGGTCGGTGTACACTTGCTACTCCGCCCTCAATGCAGCAAGACTTTTCCTTGCTAGTCTATGGATAGGACATTTTATATGTGAAGGTGGTATTTGGTTTAAAGTGATAAACATTATTAGAAATCTTATGTTTCTTTGATGGTCATATTACTAAAAAGATAAGATTATTATTTTTAATTTGCTCTAACAATGTTAGCTTAGCTGCTAAGGAATGGTAGATTTTATATTATTATATTACTTAAATTCTATTCATGTTTTGTTATAAATATTTTTTTATTTTTTAAGTGGCTATTTTTTTGACTCAAATATGAAATGTTCTAATAAAAAGTAAGAATTTTTTATAAAATATTTTTAAAAATAGTAAATATCATAAATAATTAATATATATATTAAAATTTTTAGCTATGCTAAGCGGCTTATTTTTTAAGCCTAGATCTAGTCCTAAATTTGCATAACCTCATTTAGTATGAAATATGGTGCTATTTAGTTAATCATGTGATAGGATCACTCTTTACCAAGCATAACCTCATTTAGTATGAAATATTTTAATAATTAAAAATCATTAGTGATCATATATTTATTATATCATGAGAATGGAAGGTCACCATGTCCATAATACCGGTAATACCTTTGAAGACCTATTTGCATAATATACTTTATATAGTAAAAATATTGTATTAGATATTATATTATTTACAAATTATATATTATAATATAAGATTAATACTATCATTAATGATATCATAAATAAATATTATGTATATATATAATATATATATAATTAAGTATATCATAATATTATGCTATAATAATAATAATAAATATTTATTATATATTATAAATATACATAATAATATAAGATTAATTACTACATCAATATTATATATTATGATAATTGTAATAATAATTTTATATTAATATATTATTAGTATATGTAATAATATTAAATATAATATACTATATAACAATAATTAATATTACATAATTATAATATTATAATATTATATTATATCATGTTATTATAATTTAAAGGGAGATAGTGATAAATATATAGACCAAATTATCTTATTTTTTTGGATAAAAATCACTAATTTAGCAATTAGCATTCCTACCTTCTTGATGGGATTAGGATTGGATTATCCTAATCCGATAGTGATAGTATATCACTCTTTAAATAGAAAAATCAAATGGAATGATCTAATTATGATTCTGAATCACTATAATCTTTGTAAGTTTACCGTATACAAAACATACCCTACAAAAGCCTTAAAAGCCTCGCTTGGAATTAGATCGCCAGCTCCCCCCACTTCCATTTTTCCGCCGGATTATCTTCGTGTCAACAAGAAACCAAAAACAAAAAATAGGAAAGGGGCATGCTCGCTTCGCTGCCAAACAATTCCTCTCCCCACTTCACAGAGACAGGATGGAGCATGGCTGGAATTAATGAGCTAACAAACTGTTAGCATGTAATGAGGTCGAAATTTTTTATTTTTTAAGTGGCTATTTTTTTGACTCAAATATGAAATGTTCTAATTAAAAGTAAAATTTTTTTATAAAATCTTTTTAAAAATAGTAATATCATAAATAATTAATATATATATTAAATTTTTTAGCTATGCTAAGCGGCTTGTTTTTTAAGCCTAGATCTAGTCCTAAATTTGCATATGATAGGATCACTCTTGACCCAGCATAACCTCATTTAGTATGAAATATTTTAATAATTAAAAATCATTAGTGATCATTATATTTATTATCATGAGAATGGAAGGTCACCATGTCCATAATACCGGTAATACCTTTGAAGACCTATTTGCATAATATACTTTATATAGTAAAAATATTGTATTAGATATTATATTATTTACAAATATATTATAATATAAAATTAATACTATCATTAATGATATCATAAATAAATATTATGTATATATATAATATATATAATTAAGTATATCATAATATTATGCTATAATAATAATAATAATAATAATAATAATAATATTATTATATATAAATATACATAATAATATAAGATTAATTACTACATCAATATTATATATTATGATAATTGTAATAATAATTTTATATTAATAATATTATTAATAGTATATGTAATAAATATTAAATATAATATACTATATAACAATAATTAATATTACACAATTATAATATTATATAATTAAATTACTAATTATATTAATATTATAATATATTATTATATTATATATTATATTATATAATGTTATTATAATTTAAAAGCCTTAAAAGCCTCGCTTGGAATTGGATATAATAATGATTCTGAATTAATCACTGTAATTATCTTTCCAAGTTTACCGTATACAAATTTGATCCGATTAGGCTAAAAACTTAATTGGTTCAAATTCTGTTCCACGATCCTAGAAAATACTATGCCTTCCTAGCTCGCTCCTAAACCCTTAAAAGCTTCGCTTAGAATTGGATCGCTAGCTCCCGCACCTCTATTTTCCGCCGGATTATCTTCGTCTGAATAAGAAACCAAAAACAAAAAGGAAAGGGGATGGAGCATAGCTGAAATTATTGAGCAACAAACTGTTACTTTACAAAGAGGACCGTTCCATATCTAGTAATACGATTCCTTGCCCAGGACCGTTCCATATCTAGTAATACAATTCCTCGCCCCCACTTTACGGAGAGAGGACCGTTCATATCCAGTAATACAGTAATACGATTCTCGCACGGAGAGAAGATAGAGTATGACTAGAATTAATGAGCAACAAACTTTTAGTACAATTAAGATATCTTCAGTTAACCGTTCCATAATACGATTCCTCGCCCCCGCTTCACGGAGAGAACATTGAGAATGACTCGAATTAATGAGCAACAAATTGTTAGCATACAATTAACATATCTTCAGCCATAAGTAACCGTTCCCAGTAATACGATTCCTCGCAGAGAACATCGAATATGACTCGAATTAAAGAGTAACAAACTGTTAGCAATATCTTCAGCCATAAGTAACCGTGGAAAAGAGAAACTTTTGTTTATTGATTTTTAAATAGAAAACATCTCCATATTCATCGTTCTTAATGGCCCACAACTATGGTAAGATTATAATTGTAAATATGAGTCATCGCCGCCGCTTTCCTTCATACCCTCACCTTCTCCTCCTCTCGACGACATTAAAAGCGAGAGAAAAATTCATTCCATCTACTTAAGCTAATCGGTCTTCTTGGAAGATATTTCTGTGCCTCATATTAGGTTTGAAATATGGGGTGGTTCTTGAAGTGGTTTTTTAATTTATTTATATCTTCAGCATCCGATAGCATGAGCAGCAACCCAACGTCCAGCAAGGGGAAGGCATCATCTCCAGGCGAATCTTCCAGCCAGGGGAAGGCACCATCTCCAGGCAAATCTTCCAGCAAAGGGAAGGCACCATCCAGCAAGGGAAAGGCACCATCTCCAGGCGAATCTTCCAGCAAGGGGAAGGCACCATCTCGAGACGAAATGAGTCAGGATGGCTCTCAAATGCCCGACAGCACGAGCAGCAACCCAACGTCTACAGCTCCTCTATCTTCCAGCAAGGGGAAGGCACCATCTCCAGGCGAAATGAGTCAGGATGGCTCTCAAATACCCGAGGATTTATTGACAGTGTAAGTTGTTTTATTATCTCTTTCACAAATAAGAATTCTTTTATTGAGTTAAATTCATTACACTTTATCTCTAGTTGTTTTATTATCTCTCTCTCTCTCTATAGGTCCTCAGCCAAAGTGAAATGGGCTAAGTTAAAACTAGAAATTAGAACTAGGATTAGAACTAGGAGGATGGTAGAGCAGAACAATAAACTGAGATCAAGTTTAGAGAAAGAATTAGACATTCGAACTAGGAGGATGGTAGAGCAGATGATAGAGCAGAACAATGAACTAAAATCAAGTTTAGAGAAAGAACTAGACATTCGAACTTGGAGGATGGTAGAGCAGATGGTAGAGCATAACAATGAACTGAGATCAAGTTTAGAGAAAGAACTAGACATTCGAACTAGGAGGATGGTAGAGCAGAACAATGAACTAAGATCAAATTTAGAGAAAGAAATGGACAGAATGAACAGGGAGGAGCAGAGGCTTCGGGATCGGGCGAGAGATCTTGCAGAGCAAAATATATCTCTTCAAAGGAAACTAGTTTCGATTAAAGGACATGAATTAGAACATGAAGTACTAAAAGAGAAGCTATTCTCTAAAGAACTGGAACTTGATCAACTACATGCAGACTTGGCTTCTTCCATAAGGGTTCATGATAGCTTGCAAACTAAGATTCAAAGGCTGCAGGACGAACTATCCTGTCTCACCCACAAGATGAAGGATATGGAGCGTTGTCCGCTCAATATAGCATCCACTAGTATTTTTCCTCCCCCGCAGCCGTCGTCACCATCACCAAGCTCACCCACCTCCTCTGCTTCGCCACCTGCTGAGGCGCCGCCCTCTGGGTCACCTTCATCAGCGGCGCCCACCTCCTCTGCTTCGCCATCTGCTGGGGCGCTGCCCTCTGGGTCACCTTCATCAGCGGTGCCCACCTCCTCTGCTTCGCCACCTGCTGGAGCACCACCCTCTGGGCCACCTTCATCGGCGGCACCCACCTCCTCTGCTTCACCACCTGCTGGGTGCCGCCCTTTGGGTCACCTTCATCAGCGGTGCCCACCTCCTCTGCTTCGCCACCTGCTGGGGTGCCGCCCTCTGGGCCCCTTCATCAGCGGCGCCCACCTCCTCTGCTTCGCCACCTGCTGGAGCGCCGCCCTCTGGGCCACCTTCATCTGCGGCGCCCACCTCCTCTGCTTCGCCACCTGCTGGGGCACCGCCCTCTGGGTCACCTTCATCGGCGGCACCCACCTCCTCTGCTTCGCCACCTGCTGGGGCCGCCCTTTGGGTCACCTTCATCAGCGGCGCCCATCTCCTCTGCTTCGCCACCTACTGGGGCGCCGCCCTCTGGGTCACCTACATCAGCGGCACCCACCTCCTCTGCTTTGCCACCTGCTGGGGCGCCACCCTCTGGGTCACCTTCATCAGCGGCGCCCACCTCCTCTGCTTCGCCACCTGCTGGAGCGCCGCCCTCTGGGTCACCTTCATCAGCGGCGCCCACCTCCTCTTTTTCGCCACCTACTAGGGTGCCGCCTTCTGGGTCACCTTTATCAGCAGCAATATCATCATGTTCAGGTACCCCTTCCAATTCTTAAAAAATCCGTTTTATTTGGGGGGAGGGGGGATTTTCAAAAAAAATGGAAAGATTTTGAGCGAATTTTGATTCTTTTTCTTGTTTATGTTATTTATGTTTTCTGAAGTAAAACGATGGGAAAAAGAAGTATTTTTTTGGAGTAATTTTGTTGTACGTTGTTCTCTTCGTATTTTGATTAATTTTTCCTCAAAATTGAAGGAATTTGGCAAGGCACCCGTTTGGGACTCTACAGAAGAAGATGTTTCCGGCATACTTCATATTGATATCGGTGTGTGCCTTGATCTCGGTGGCGAAGTAATCATCATGTTCTGATGTTCACCTTTGGTATATAATCAGAGAGCAAAGCAATCATCATGTCTTGGGAATGCTTAGATTCTTGCCATTCTTATTTTCAGTTACTGACAGGTCACCTTCATTTTCTTGGGGTGATTTCTGATAAAAAAAACGTGCCATGTTTTTCCACTCTTCTGGGTGTTTCCTTTCAATATATTTCCACATCTCATGGATTAGTGGTATGCGTCAATGCATGCATGCATGTCCAATGCAAGTGGAATTGATTGATTCAATTATTAATATATAATTTTATGAGCTGTTACATTGATGCCACGTTAGGCCTTCAATGGTCCTTAGGTGAATGAATCACAAAGCAAGCAACACTCTAATTATCTTTATCACGGCTTTGTCAAAGAGTAATAATGCTTACTATAACTAATCTGGGTTTGAATTCCGTTTACAATATAACTAGACTCCCATTTGACGACGTTGGGAAAGTAAAAATCAAATTAAAAGAAAAAAAAAGGGAACAAGTACATGTTGCACAGTCACCCTTCTTGCAGTCAATTTGCAATGCTTGACATTAGCTGGATTGGATACCTTGAATTCAGTTTTATATAAGGTGAAAAAATTTTGGGAATGCAGCATGCATAGGCATGATATGACTTGTCACAAAGTGTAGGCTAAGGGAAAATTAGACCTTAAGAGAAAAGGCCCCTTAAGAATAAATAACCCGTTTACCTATATATGCGTGGGGATTTGAACCTTCACCATATGCTCAAAACATATCAACAATTTTGTGTTTTTGAAACCAAACACCTTTTCTCTTTTGAATTAAGTTATACCTTTACTCTTTCAAAACAAGCTATAAAAAAGGACAGCCTAGCGCACAATGGTTTAGGAAGTATTAAGTATACATAGCCTTATCTCTATGTGGATTTGTGTTGTAAACCTATAATACCCTTGTATGATGGTGCAATTTTACCTTTGTGCCAAGCTCCATCCCATCCGAACATGACGAGGAAGAGGGAAAAAATCTCTGGCAAGGAAGAGGAGAAAAAACTTTCACACGTTAAAATATGTCATTATGTTGGGTGTTATGGGGCCTGAATAATTACACAGCAATTTAGTTGAATATATAGGAAGTTATTCATAAGTGGCCACCTAAATGCCATTTATTTTGCAGTCATCTAGATCGTCCATCCTGCAACTACCCTTACCCACCTACCACCCGAAAGATCTCTTTCTTCCTTTTCTCATATCTGATCTATAGCTTTTGTTAAATGATAACCAAAAGTTATTGCATTTCAATGATGGATATTGTAACCAGTTTTGCCATAAAAGTTAATGCACAAAATGCCATGAAAGTTAATGCACAAAACCAGCTGGTCCCTGCAATTTTGACCCATTAACATTCTATATGTTTTTCATTAACAGGACTTGCCAAAGCTCCACCGGTGCACCGAATTATTGTCAATGAATGAAGAGCTTAAGCAGGCAAGGAAAGCTTTTATGTAAATGAAGAGACTCTAACAAATGCTGATTGATCTTGATTGTATTCGGTTGTACTATTCGGTTGTCTTGGTTACAATTGCATGTGAATATCCTCACCCTTGGAAAGAAGATAAAGATGATATTTTGGGCATTTACAGTATTATTTGTTTAGCAAACAAGGTCATCATCCTTATTCCTTAGCTACGCCCAGTCTTCTTGAAATTCTGTGTTTCTTCCTTTATATTCAACCTTTTGGGTTTAAGCTCCTGTCTTATTTAGTTGGCGTCTTTCTTTGCACCTCCACATAATGTAATTACTCTTTGCACCTCCACATAATGTAATTACTCTTTTCCTCATAGATTTTTAATATTTTGCACTCGATTGCTACGCATTTATTCTTATTCTCTCTTCATATCATGTGTGACAACTATTAGATAATAAATTCCATCAGTTGGCTCGAGTCTGAAGCACAAGCAATGGAAAAATTGACGATCGCAATTAATAAGGGGCTTCCAAGAAATAATATGACATGGCTGTTGCAAAGAATGTAATAAAGGCAATGATCTACCTTGATTCCCTCATATATATAAATACATTCTCTGGTTAATTCTCAAATGTTCATCAGTAATTATAAAGGTGAATTTATGTTATGTATGGTAGAATCGAATCCAAATTAGCAAAGCATCATCACGATAGTCTCTCACTCGCATTTCGCATTGTTTCGAGTCCAGGCCAAAACCATTTAAGCCTTGCGAGTCATTTCGATGAAGAAGGAAGGTCTCCATCTCAAAGCCTTTCTTCCAGCTATAAACCGTGTTCGACGATATGCCCCTTAAAAGCCAATTGGAGGTAAACAGTGTTGAAGCCAAACGTAGGGCTCTTACCTCTTTTGAGAGTTCCAAGTAACAGACCATTAATCGCTTAAACCCTATCCTCGTGTCAATGAGGCTGTGCCCTGGCACCTTTGGCACCCCTTCATCAACCACCGCACGTTCTCGGCCTCCTCCCACCGGCCAGCCTCCGCATAAAGATTGGCTAATAACACATAATTACCAGAATTCCGAGGCTCGAGCTCGATAAGCTCCTTGACAGCCATCTCTGCAATGCCGAGCTCACCATAACTCCGGCATGCGCTGAGCAGCGCCCCTCAGATGGCAGCACTCGGCCTCATCGGCATGCTCCTAACCATCTCCTGAGCCTCTCTGACAAGCCCACACCTCCCCAAGAGATCAGCCACACACCCATAATGCTCAAGCTTTGGCTTGATGCCATAATACTCAACCATCGAAGTGAACAATTCGCGGCCCCTCTCCACCAATCCGGCATGAGTGCAGCACCCGAGAACCCCGACAAAGGTCCCGGCATTGGGCTCCACTCCACCTCTCTTCATCTCCTCGAACAAATTAATCCCAGTTTGACTATGCCCATTGAAAGCCAACCCCATGATCATGACATTCCAAGAGACCACACTCTTCTTTGGCATTTCATTGAATACCAATTGAGCAGATGCCAGATCCAGTACATATCGATGATGGAATTCACCACATTGACAGCAGTATTCAATAATCCTTTCTTATCGGCATAATGATGAATCCACTTACCAACATCCAAAGCCCCCAGTCGACCACAAACCGGTGTAACTGTGGCCAATGTGGCGTCATCAGGCTCGAACCCCGAATCATCCACATCTCCCGGAAAAGCCCTAGAGCTTCGCCATCCCGGCCGCAGCGTGCCAAGCCGGCGATCATGGAATTCCACGTGACAATGCTCCGCTCAGCCATCCGGCCAAAGAGGCGGAATGCAATATCACAGTCGCCTCTTTTACAGTACCCATTGATCATCAGGTTATAAGCAACCACATCTTTTTGGAACATTTCGTCGAACGCTCGATGAGCGGAGTTCATTTCGCCGGAACTGGTGTAGATCTCGAGGATTCCGATGGCGACGAGATGGTGGGTGGAGAAGCCGGAGACGAGGGTAAGAGCGTAGACGGAGCGGACGAGGGCGGCCGAGAGAAAGGAGGTGGCTTTGAGAAGGGGGGCAAAGGAGAGGCGGTCGGGGAGAGGGAGCGGTGGCAGAGGAGGGAAAAGAGGTGGAGGGCATCCGGGGGGGGAGGGGGAGAGGGAGAGGGCCTTGAGCGTGGCGTTGAACAGGGGGAGGGAGGGGGAGGGAGGGAGAGGAAGAGGCGGCGAGCGTAGGGGAGGCGGCGGAGGGCGGCGCAGACGGAGACGAGGTGGGCGAGGATGAGGTTCGAGAAGTGGAGACGGTGGCGGAGGATGTGGGCGTGGATCTCCCGGATGTGGAAGCTCGTGGCGCGGCCATGTAGCAGCTGCAGGACCCGCCGCTCTGTCGTCCGCTGCTGGTCCCGCCCGCGGCTCATGCTATTGAAAGTCCCCCTTTGCCTCACTTTCGAGACTTTGATTCGATGCCCAGAAACGGTGATAAAACCTATGCCCATTTGGAGGCTTGAAAGAAAGCTCCTCCTCTTCGGCGCTGCTAGCAGTCACATCTAACGGCTCTGGTTCCTTCGCACATGCCGATGGTCCAGATCGTTCGTACGGGGATGGGAGCATTTTACTATTTTGTCGACGTCCGCTGTATAATCTAGCAGTAGTGCGTTCGTAGGCAATGCGCGAAGTGGGTCAGATCAACCCGTAATTAGACCCGATTCAATCCGGCTCGAGCTGCATTTAAACAGGTTGCATCGAATTTAAAAATTAGATATAACCTAAATTTTAGATTGAATCCAAAAATTATATATATATATATTTTTAACTAATTCAGTCTGATTTCAATTCATCCCAACCCAAAAAATATAAATTTTATTTTTCTCACTCCAATTGTTGATTTAAACTAATTCTTCTTTTCATTTTAACATTTATATTTTATTATTTATTTTCATAAATTTTTACTTATATATCTTTAAGTATACAAATAAATATTTTAAATATCATAATTTATAAACTTATATTAATTTTTTATTCGAATAGAATTAAGAATTTTTAAATAAAAATTTAAGTTTAATTTAATTATTTTTTATGTTTTTAAAACTTTCTAATGGATGTATTTTGATTACCTATACTATTTGTTAGCTAAGAAATAAAAGTTACATGCTTGACTTAAACGTAAATATAGCCTCATTAAATCTTGTGCTAAATCTTGATATTTTGATATTTTGAGTGGAACACAAACCCCCATGATTGGAATCTAAATTTTTTTAATAAATTCGACTCATCCTATATGATTAGCAAATTGATTGAGTCCTCGTTCAAAATTAAAACTCAAATATAAAATCAAATCAAATTGAATTAAGCATAATCCGATTTACCCAAATCCATTTGCGGCCCATATGTAGCATTCCCTTTTTAATTACTACTAGTTGTGAATTTGTACAATGCGTAAGGCACATGTGAATATTAATATAATAATATAAAATATAAGATCAAAATATGCTATAGGTTTCACCTAATAAACAACCAGAGGGTGGGTAAACCCACGTATCAAGGTGACTACCGCATGTGTGCTGCTTTCACAACCTGAGGGGAACTAATTTTCAGCTTAGGAGTTGAACAAAATAAAAACACACCGAAGAATTTTGATATTCCAATTTGTTCACTTCCTGAATATATGAGAACATAACACCATAGCAAATAGATCAATTTGTACTATTTTTCTCTCAAAATAGGCAATTACATGCCCTTCATAGAATTACAGGGATAGCATTCCTGAACTATCGAAGAGAGTAGAGAGCATATTCATTGAAAATCATAAATTTCGGAGAATATAGATCATCTTAACTTTGACAGTAGGGACATTCACAGAGCAAACCTTCAATTCCGTGAGATTTAGAAAGCCATCTACAGCCATTCATGATTATCGTATTACAATTCCAGAAGCAAAACAGAGCACTGCTGGGGCGTAATTAGTCTGCTATATTTCTCATTGGACGATGGTGCAGCAAATGTTGAGTGCCTTGTATTGAAAGACTTCTTCGATGAAGCACTCACTTCTTTGATGACCGGAAACCTCCAAATCCCATCATGGCAGCCACATCAGGATCAATGTCCTCTGGTTCATCCTGCGCATCCTTCTCTTTTGGGTTTCAAAGTTCAACTAGTCAGTTACCGAAGCAATAATGATGTAGATTTTCGGTCCATTTCATGTAATCAAAAGAGTCCAAAAACATAGTCTTAACACCACTTAGAAAAGATGGAGATTCCTAACTGGAAGGTGCAAAGGGAGCTTCCAATAGAGTCGCCTTGGCAAACTGTCGTGTTAGAGAATGAAGTAAAATGCTAATCCTTACGGTTGCAAGTCATGTTTTCTTGTTGATCACGTTCAAAGATCCTTAATGCTGGACTCTGTCAACAGGTCGCACAACCAACTTTAAAACCTTGTAACTGAGAAAAGTGCGCATGACTATGCATGCAGTCGGTTATGAAGCAGTCAGTGTGATAAAGAATATTTAACTTCTAATTTGTAGTAACGTTCTCCACTTTTTATAATCAAAATTTTCCATCTGCATTTAGATGTTCCATTTACTTTGCTGGTTTATAATGCAGACATTAGTTTATGAACAATAATTCTGTCTTGCAGGAAACTGGTAGAAATATTTTTTCTCAATTTTATGTACTTCCAGCTCTAAGAGATGTGCTTCCTCAGCAACAGGAAAAGGGATTGCTTTAGAAATATAACAGAATGAGCTCTATTAGTTGTCATTCTTCTGGGACCAAATGATCTACATGCACATATTTTTCTTTGAAAGGAAGAATCTAAGCATACACCCAGTGCGCAGAACACCAACTTGTAATTTGATCACCAGTGGGATCATATTGACAAAACAAACCATGACCAATTAGGACGGTCATATAAATGCAATTAAATATTGTAATATCAAGATAATGCCATATCTCTGCTATTTTAATTGGATAGTCTTTTTGACTGGAATCTTTGTAAGCTGTATTTTATAGCTAGACATTTTAATGACCAGACTACTCTTCACCGAGTTCTAGCACAACCAGGAGAAAACGAGACCTATCAAAATCCCATACAACTAATAGAGTAAATAAGAATAAAAACACTTTGTTTAGAGGAGGGTCTAGAACCTAACCTGCAGAGGGGGGTAAAAAGCATCTAAGAGACCTGCATATTCGGAGTCCTGATGAATGTATAAAAATCTTGAGTCTAATTCAGAAAGTGCTATAGAATCCTAATATAATGGGCAGACCAGAACTCCTGAAGCCACTGCATAATTTTCCAGGAATTTCAGACACCAAATGGCATGCCCTCTTTACTGTTAAGTAGTGCCTTCAAGTAATGCATGTACATTGCACATGCTGGATACTGGCATGCTCCAAAATTAACAGGCAAGCATGCCCAGACACTCAGTTCTTTACCACTTCAAGCACAAACTATGAGTTTACTTTTAGTCTTTTAATATGCTGATAAGCTCTATCTAGATATTGTTTCAAGCAAAAATAATGACAAAAGTGACATTTGAGAACAGGAACCACAGTCCAATGTACTCACTTTCTTCTCCTTCTTCCTTTCTCGACGTTGACGTTTGCATTCCTCCTCCTCTAGCTGCTGTTTTAGTATCCTCTCATCTAAATCTAAAGCAATAATGTAACAATTCATCAGATTGTATGTGTGGATATATCAATATTATGCAAATCCCATGTGCTTGCTGCTGATCCATTTCAATAGAACTAGCCCATTGTCGCACAATATACCAGAATAAGCTTTCACTTTGTGACCCATGAAAGTAAGATTTTCTACTGCACACCGAACAAATGATGGACCAGCCACTAATTCCACTAAGTCACATCAAGATTACAAAACTAAGAGACTCATTAATTACATACCTTGCTCAGTGAAGCCATCTGTGGTTTTCCGCTTCTTAAGCATTTCAAATCGTTGTTGGACCTGTAAACATATTGCTGCTTTGGTAATAAAAATGATATTGTAGAAAGCAACAAGTGCCAACAAAAATCGGAATATATGAAGGTAGTTAAATTACATGGCTGCTCGTGACATTGCCAAGTAGTTAAATTACATGGCTGGTTGTCATTATCCTGTTTGTTAGTGGAAAAGTTTTCTTTGCAGCTGACTATTAAATAAATTAGCATTCACCATGCATCTCTTAAATATTTAACAGCACAGATGCTGGAATCTGTGGAAGTATAAAGATACCTAAATGTTACAGCCCACAAAACTGATACTTTGTTCAGAAACAACAAAAGTGAGATGTACCTACTGGAGAGATGCCCTCTCCGCCCGCATAGACATACCCAAAGCTCTTTGATCTGTGCAGTATACAACCATCAAGCATCAGATCAACTTTTAAATGTGTGGTCATAGCCAACAACAGCACAAAACAGCAATTTTCAGGAACACATACACTTTTTTCCATTAATATGGTCCAGGTAGTTTGCCGAATCTTTTACCACGCATTCACAAACTGCACAGTAGTATCCAGCCTGCAAAATAGGAAATTTATAAGTAATATCTAGATAGCCTGAAAATATCACTTGGTAAGCAGACTGAAAACAACTTTGAGAACCAAAGACATTGTTAGAATTGCTCCAAAATTTCTAGTTCATTAGTTTCACATAGATAACCTTGTCTATTTCAATATTATGCAGCTCTTTTTTTCTCGGTTTTATCTCCTAAGAAGGATATGCAAATTATGGCATAGTAAATGACAATCCCATCATACCACTGAACACTGACTCAGATGGTACAACCTCTTAACACTTTAAGCAAGGGTGGGGGTTTGATTTCACAGGGTGTTGTTTCACTCACTTTGAGGCCTGTTAACACTCTGCCCCAGTAACATGAATTCTAGGGTTGGTCTGCTGGAGGCCTGGACTTTGGCCCAGGTAGGAAGGTGGTTGTAGGGTAGGTGCTAACCCTCCCCAATCTCAAAAAAAAAAAAAAAAAAAAAAAAAAAAAAAAAAAAGAGAATGGAAGAAAAACATGCATGTCATCTCAGTCATGATTCATTCATCCTCAAAGATGATCTCTCACTTTCAGATATGACTAATGGAGCACATGGTATCATATCAATTGCCATAAACTTTGACCTAATAGTCCACAACTCAAGTAGTAATTGACACTCAGGAGGCAAGAAGCCATCGTCCTTTCGTGTAACCAAGTGCCAAGTGGAAGGCAAGTATAGCTAGGCTCAGCATGCACATTGTAGCCATCAATGTAAAATGTTGATCAGACATGAACTTGAACAGGCCCAATCCACTGTCATCCCAGTTTCATAAATATGGGTGCTATTGTGATATTTTTAGCCTAGAAAAATCCTCTTGTCACACTAATAGATGATAGCCTCCCAATATATATATGCGTGTGCGTTCATCTTTTTGCAGTTTAGATATATTTATTTATGATTGACCAAAATATAAATAAAATATGCAACATAACAATTAGAACTTATGAAAGCATCTATTAAACCTTCATCTTTGCAAATTAATAATGCCATAAACTACTTTGATCAATGAATAAACAATACTGTCCGCATTTCAGTATTTAAACATCAAGTTGATACTGGTAGTGCCTTAGTAACTCTTTCCACTACCTCACACCAATATAACCTATCACCAAGGGAAGCCTCAAGCATCATTACATACCATTTGATTCCTTGAACTCAAGAGAGCAAACCACCATTCCATGCCATAGGACCCCTCAAGTTAAGTTTTGTTACAAGCATATGATCACAAACTTTGGCACTTAATATTGGCCCACATGATAGGACATGGCATGAATGGTAACAAGTACTCATCACCTCACTTAGATGAAGTTGTGGGAGCCAATGACCAGAGAGAAAGCCTAGGATCTGAGGCACGTAATTAGAGTATCAGATTTGCCAAACGCACCCAAAATATAGAATCCGTTTCTGAATAAAGTCAGCAACTTATCAGTCCTATAATCGAACTGGTGTGAAGGGTACAACACATATATACTACATATCTGATTTCTTTTTATAAAAAAACATGAAGTTGGAGAAAACTGAAAGAATACTGTTTAGCTTAGAGTTTTTGCTCTGCATCAGTTCCAATCAAATAATCAAGGTTATTCACTAATACTAATCAAGTATAGGGTAACTGGGGACCTATAAATAGGCTCTGGTACTACTCAGTAGGCTATTTCCCTTCTGAAACTACCAACCAGCTTCAGAGTTCCAGCTAACTGATTATCTTTCTCAAGATTATTTTCCACTATCTTCTTGCATGATAAGTTCTCGAGACAATCAAAACTACAACTTCGTTCAATAATCATCGAATAGGTCAGCATTACTTCTACTAGCATCATTTACAATGGACATTAAAACAAGTTAGTGCCATGGCATATCAAGCAAACACAGTCTAACCTTCTGTTATCTACTATACGAATCCCTCATCACCATTCCTCCTCTAAAAATTAAACTCCAGAACTCATTTATCATGACTTTAGTCCAATTTACTCAAACATCCTTCCCTCACTTTCCTAATCCTTCAAATATATGCAAGACCTTTTCATTGTTGTGGTTGTCTGCAGTGTTTGTTAGAGAAAACCAAGTATGCACACACACCAACAGGCAAAGCCAGATTTTATACACATGTATGCATACCATACAATAAGGTACCCTCACTTTATCCACAGTTGCCACTTGCCAGCACAAATAAAAAGGACTGAAATCAGGAGTTTTTTTTTTCTGAATAAATATAACATAATGATATTCCATGTCTAAGGGTTACACTGACCATACTACCAGCTACATGATTTGGATCTGATAAATCCAAATGATGCCTCCATTTTTAAATGGGGAGAGAATCCAAGAACTTTTTTAATGTCAGTAACGCCCCCAAACCCTCCTAGATCATGCACCACTACCCCCTAGCTATGCCCACCCTCTTTCTCTTGCTTGACAGTGCCTCCTATGTAATTTTTCCTCATGCGTCCCTTACACTTTTCTAGTTACACCACTCTATGTTCATCCCACAACCTTCCTGTGCTATATTGCATCCTCCTCCACCACAATCTCATGCATCCCATCACCTCTTCCTCTTGCTTTATCTCATACTCCATTTATCATGCTCCTCCATCCCTACTTCCAACCTATCACCATCAACTAGTGGTGGGAATGGGCTAGGCAACTCGTACACTAGCTTGAACTTGACCCTAAAAATTTCAAGACCTAGGCCAAAGTTTTTGGCCTAATTTTTTAGGCCAATTCAAATTTAGGGTCAAGCTTAGGCTTAGAACAATAGGCCTGGCTCAAGAATATATATATATATATATATATATATATATATATAAGAGAGAGAGAGAGTACACTTGATTACATTCAAATGTAGTCAAGTTCATCCAATCATCTTTCCTATCATTGAATCTATAAGGATCCCGGAGCCACTCATCTTTTTCACTTTTTCCATCTTTGGGATTCATAAATTGTGTGAATCCAAAGATGGAGGAGATGATCGGATCTAAGCTTGGCTACATTTGAATGTAGCAAAGTCTACTTCTATGTACACACATACATATATACATACAAAGGAAAGAGAGGTAGAGGCATAGCAAAAATTATGACTAGAATTTGAATTCAATAGATCTAGATTTTTCTTTTTTTTTTCTATGGATTAAATCTAAAGGATAAAAGGAAGGCATTCATCTCCTCTTAAGAGGTAATCGATCTCTGAAATATTTTAGAGATAGGTAGTAAAAGTTTTTCATTTAAACACAAATCAGCTATCAAAAGAGTTTTTTATGTACCTACATTCCATCCTCCACATTTGCAACTTCTAAGCCTAAAAATATTTTAACACTCAGTAAGTACAACGATACCACTTAATACCAAACATTGATAATGCCTATAAATATTGTCATCTTACAATAAATATGATGAACATTCTTTTTGCTATGTTTCAGTTTATCAAATATGGATTACATAATTCAAAATTCTATGGCACACAGAAGCCAAAAGATATTAAGGTGTGATCCAAACAATTACAATATGAATTAACTATACACCCAGTATTGATGTTAATATCAATGAAAAATACCTCTTTTCTAAGAAAAATTAGGCTTAGAGCCTAGTTGCTTTCCAATGGAATACATAAAACAAAGAGCAAGTTCTACTTTAAGTATGCTAAATCAGTGTGTGTTTCTGCAAATTTGTATAACATATTATCAGCTAAAAATTCATTATAAATAGACATGAATGAAATTCATACAGAAAAGACAAGATAGGATGGTCTAAAGTTGAGATTACACGATATCATATCAAGCCTACACCAACTCCAATGTCGTTGCTTGGTGTCATTAGCTTCAATCTATTGTTAGGAGTGTCGTCAAAATATCCATTATAGTTTGTTCTTCCAGGATAAAGATTGTAAGAATTATTTTTCTTTTTTTTATAAAGTAATCAGATTTTCTGCAATAACTAAAGCTAATATAGAATATTTGAAAATGGCTCACTGTGCAGGTTCACTACATTCAAGGATACCGTCTTTAGTTACACAAGCACAAGAAAAAAAACAAAGAGTAATAATTGCATCAACTTCTTGAGGAACATAATTAAAAACACACTCTTAGACAATAATTACCAAAATTAAATCAGTTCATCTACTAATATGTCGATCAAACATACCTGCTGGCTTAATGGTGCAATTGGGGTAACAACCTGTCACAGGAAACAAAAAACTTTTAGAATACTTCTAATGAGCAATAAATAATCATATTTTGGGTGGACCACTGTTATTTAAAATATCTAGAATCATCAAAAATCTACAATAGTTGCAAGAAATAGTTTCATAATTTATATACCAAACAAGGTTCAACTAAAAGTAAATTACTCATACACGTGAAGAGTATATTCATATTCACAAAACATGCTATCATCACTTGAAAATTATATATGCATGGCAAGATATTTTGCTAGTTTTTATAATAGAACTGAAATCAACACAACATGCAATTTATGGTGTATCATTATATTTTGTTTCCATAATATGATTTTTTTAATCTTTGTCACTAAATCTCTAGATTTAACAGCAAAGACTCATTGGTTCATGGGTAAAAAGTTTCTAGGGTCCTTCAAGGCTTCTGATGATCCAACTTATATTTTGGAAAAAAAAACATGTGAACACATGAGAAAATCTGAAAATAATCGCCCGTGGAAATGCTGAGGTCTATTAAATATCATTTTTGGGGACATGCTTTGGAGATTAAATTACCAGACTTTTAGATTTTATTAAGTTTAGTTATAACAAGGATTATGAAACTTTAAAATTTAAGAAAACATCTTAGCATTTGAAAGTTGAAATTTTGAACTAGACCTCAAAATTGGTGTTTCGAACCAAAAGTTCGGAAATCAACGTTTTGTTCTTGATTAGAAATTTTTAAGTACTTCTATTGAATTTAAATCAGAGATACTTCCTTATTTGCATGTAATGTATTAAGTAAACTTAAACGATATCATATGTAAGTGAGCATGTTTGTCTCTTGTCATGTCCTCCTTTGTCTGTTTGCTTATTGAACGATGCTCTTGACTAACCTAACCTAGCACCCCACCTCCTAAACCACCTCTATATAGAGGGCTAATCAGGCTGCTTAAGGCAGAGATAGAGAAGGTGCTTGAGATCTTCAAGTGAGATGAAGTTAAAGAAGAACAAGATAAACAAGATCTGATGATGATGGTGAAGGGAAACTTGGATAGGATTTGAGTATTTCATTTTCTTCTTTAAGTAAACCTTTCCATGACTTTGAATTTAAGATTTGGTTCATGTTTCCGCTTCACTCGAGCTTGTACATTGTTTTAGATTATGTAAAGTAAATAATCTTTATCAAAAGCAACGATTTTCCTTCAAGTAATCTTTCCATGCCTTGAATTATGTTTATATTTTTGAAGCTAGGTCTTCTTTTGAATAATCACTTCTTAAACTTAATGGTTGTTTTATAACTACAAAAACCTAATCAATTTTAGAAGCTTAAGGTTTCTTTGTCTTTTAAATTTTGACTTGGTTTGGAGTTCATATTTTATTTCGAATGTTCTAAACCTCCAAAGTATTTCAAACTAGAATTTCTTTTGACCATTAAACTCTCCAGATCAGCTTCATATTTAAAAGAGATTTGTAATTGGAGACCTATGATTTGTTGCAAAAGATTTTTGTCTTATTCTTCTTTAGAGATTTGGTACCATATCAATTTGAAGCCATTTTTGATATTAATATAGAAACCCTGAATATATATTAGATTTTGAACTAATATTTTGGAATGTGGGTATATGAATCATGTATTATGACTTGAGTTCCATTTTATTTTCGAACTCCTAAATATGTAATGCAGGCGTCTGGTTGGTCCCACATTGGTTATGCATTGGGAAGAACTTGGACACTTAAACATAGTTAAGGAACTTAAATAATAACTCCTTTCCATCTTTTTTGAGCAAGGTATTGGATTATTATAAATGATTAGAGTTAACCCAACCCATGGCCTATGTGTGGCTAAGGGACAACAGCATGGACCCCTTTTCAATCTGACCATGAGACGATCATGGTGTTTGTGATTGCGAATAGACCTCTCTGAGCAACGATATGAAGGTTTAAAAGGAGAGAGTATGAGAGGACCCACGTAGGGGTGTTCTTAACTATTGTGCATTGAGAAGATTTTAGGTACTTAAACAAAGCCAAGAGACCAAAATAATATCAACTAGCAGACATTTTTGGGTGAGGTCCTTATTCATAACAAATCTCACCCAAAAATGTGATGGTCAATTCACATGGAGATTGATTGGATTAGGATTTCTATTGAGGCATCAATCACCATGAGCTGTAATCCATCTCCTTCCCTCTTCCATGATAGCCTATAATCCAAACTAGATCCATGCCCCAGGGATGATAGAAATAAAAGTAGGATAGCTGTAAATCCTATAGACTATCTATTAGTTATTCAAACCTAAAATAGATGACAGCTAATATAATTTAGATATGGATCCTTATGCACAAATTGAATAGGAATTTGGAATATGCAGAACTAAACACAATTTTAGCTCATTGATAAAAATAAGTGCAATAATTGAAGTGACACACTCTACTCTTTTACAGGCATGGAGAACCAAATATGGTAATAATAAGTACCTGCAATAAAAATCTAAAGGCTTCAGTAAGAAGAGGGTCTTGGATTTATTTGCATAAGAGTTTCATGAATTAGAAAAAATTGAGAAAAATACCTAAAACAATGGCATAATGAATGATAATCATGAGAAAGCACATGAAAAGGCTTACTATTGACGTAGCCCCTACTAAATATAATTGCCCGCAGCTATTTAAATCTGACCAATTCATTTGGATTAATGCTTGATGGTTATTATTATGGCTATGGTAAGTGCCGATGATACTAATAGATAATTAAGTAGTGCATCGAATGAGGAACAATATCAACATGAGTCAGACAATTTATAACAATTGCTCCAATATCCAATGCAACAAATGAGAAGCATGAGCATCCTCTACTACAATTTAAGGGGGGAGAACAGTAGTTGGTATTGTTCACTTTAAAAACACTACTTTAACAAAACAAAATGCATGAATTTGGATATATGTCTCAAAAATTATTACGTCATAAAAAACTATTGTGCCTAACCTAAGTTTTCCCCAAACGAGATTCAAGGTCAACTTCATAATCCATGTGCTTCAAAGGCTTCCGTTGAACAAGAGGAGCTTTAGCTGCACAGTTATAAAGATAAAAGAGAAAGGAAAAATGATTAGATCATAAAGAGAAAGAAGAAAGAAGGAGGAGAAGGAGGAGGATAGGAAGAAGAAGCATATGAAGAAAGAGGAGCAGAAGGAGGGGAAGGAGAAGAAGGATAGTAAGGTGAAGCAGAAAGAGAAGAAGAAGAAGGAGAAGGAGAACAAAGAGGATAAGCAGGAAGAAGAAGGAGAAGGCTTTCAATTCATATGTTCTTTGAATATTTTTGTACAGAACTAGCATTTAGATTTTTTTCAAACCAAAAATTAAAATATTCATTGATTTACCTTTGGATTTAAACCGGCCCTCCTCGTCCTAGTCATAATAAAAAAATTGAATAAGTAAACAAACAAGCAAAATATCTCAACAATGAAATTTTTAGCAATATTTGCAGCACCTTGTCTTCCCTTTCTCGTTCTCGAGCTCTCTCCAAAAATTCTTCTCGATTCCATTTCCTTCTAAAAGTGTTATCAACCCCAACAGCCTATAAATATGAAAAAAAAACAGCATGCGAGATAATTAAAATCATCACCTACCTATGATGACCAATGATTTGTTTCTTTTTAAAAGAAGAAAGACCAATAACTTCTATACTCACATTACTGCCAGATTGAGCCATTACTATATTTTATCAGGCCAGCTACTCTGTGTTGAATAAGTAGCAAGTTAGTTCTTGCTTCAACCCTGATGGCAACAATAACCGCAAAATATCTTCATGGAGATTAAAGAAATAAACAAAATTAAAATGCATCCCAAGAAAACTCTGGGCATCATAACTATTAACAGGGAGCTAAATTATCATTTTACGGCCACTTTTTGGCACCAGACAACATGTAAAGCCTTAACTCTTAAACTACAAAACATATTAGAAATAATTCAGCAAGAAGAATGCCAATATGTCAAATCAACTAAACAACATAAATCCAGAAATTTCAAACAAAATTTCTTTTTTGTTAATAATCCACTCGACAGTCTGCAGATATATAGCCTCATATGCAGAAATGCAGTTGGCCTCCTCAGGCTAATTTAGATGATATAACCTAAAGCCACAATTCTGATTCTTTGTTCAAAATTGAAGCTCCATAAGGAAAATAACTGATCACCTGCAAATATGGGTTTTCTTTTAGCTCTAATAAATACTCCCAAATAACAGATCAAAGTACAGTAACTGCATTGAGAATTAATCTAATTATAAGAAAAGGCAGCTGATTTTTCAGTGAATCGGTTGACCTTCTTCGCTGATAGAAAGAAAAGCCCCCACAAAAGGGATTTCCAGATCAACAAAGATAAGATAGCTCTCATAGAACCCCAATAGGGTTCAGAGACCATTGTCAAGACTCGCATGCCAAGTGGGTGTATGGAGGAAGGAAAGATAAAAAGGGGATCTGGGGAGGATAAAATAAGGGGAATTGGGAGGCAATCAAAAAGTAACGCTGCCATGACAAGAGATTAGAGAACTGAAATAGTTTTCCTTGAGTTTTCAAAAGGAACCAGAATAAACTGATGGGGTTTTAAAGGGGAAAGAATGATGCCATCAAGATGCTTGCCATAAAGCTCTTGTTTAAATAGATAGTCTTATGCTGCATATTCACAAAAGTGATATTTTAAGCTTATCCTTTAATTTGAGCCCACCTAGAGGATCTTTCCCACTGACAAGAACTAAAAACCAGCAACATCATCCTATCCTGAAGAAGTTAAATTAGTCCAATATTTTCCAACCAACATATCAAATAAGCAAATCTGTACATAAATTAGCTCTCATCATTTTTTATGCAAAAAATAGCCCATTAGAACCAATCCTTCAAAACATAAATCATGCATGTTTTCTAGATACCCACTTGTTTTCCAGAACCTTCTAGTGCACATAATGTGTATCCTCCAACTCCAAAAAATTTATATTGTCATCTATGGAAATATATTAATTTTGAAGCTATCGCCACACCCAATGTCGTCCATGTTGCCCTAAAAAGTCGTAACAACATACTAGCGTGTAAGACTTGCAAACATGGAGAATACTTTTGAACAAAGAAAACATATAGCGGGTATTACATCAGTCATATAGTTGGCATAATTTCATGTCCCACCGATAATGCTTCAAAAATCTTCAAAAAGTTTAACAAAGAATCACGTGGAGAAATCATGTGGTGACGGTGGTGGCCGGCCAAAAGGGGCATTGGCAGTAGCCGACCTGGGGCAGCAGGCCGAGGTGGGAGAGGGGTTGAGGAAGGTTGAAGATGCGGAGGGTGTTGGGAATACACCCTCAATCACCCTCGGAACAAATATGCGTGCACAATCACAGAAAAATATACCGATCTACCACAATCACAGAATATGCGGAATAAAAATAAACACCACACAAAAACACCAAATTTACGTGGAAAACCCCTCCAATGTGAAAGGAAAAAACCACGGGGCAAATTCCGAGAGCACTTCACTAATCTTAATAAAAGATTACAACTTTTCTCCTAATTTTTTTTGCCCAAAAATTAGGAAACACTTCGAACTTAAAATAATAGTTGATGTGGGTACAAGAAGGATCTCACCAACGTGTGGTTGCTCTTCCGTGCCCCCAAATCTGCTCTCAGACTCGTCCGTATCGACCTCCTGAGGTTGCACAGGATTTTTCCCAAGCCTGGGCTTCTCTGGATCTCTCTCAGGCCGCACACCGCTCTCTCCCCCAATCTGGGATTTTTCTTCTCTCGTATCTGCCACATACGGATCTCTCTCCCCCTACTTTATTTGGGTTTGTTTTCCCTTTTTGAAAACAGCTCCGTAACAAACTGTGATGCAGTTTGTTATCATGGGCTCCGTAACAAACTGTGATGCAGTTTGTTATCATGGGCCGGTTCCCTCCCCACGTGGAGGGAGCACCCAACAATATCTCCCCCTCCCGACTACGTGGGGAAATCCACCAAGCCTGCTTTCTTTCTACAAGCTTCAACCTTCTTGATAGGTAATGACTTTGTCATTATATCTGACCCATTATCATCTGTATGGATCTTCTCCAACAGCAACTGCTTCTCTTCCAGGACCTGTCTGATCCAGTGATAACGCATATCAATGTGCTTCGACTTGGAGTGAAAAGTCGGATTCTTGCTCAGGTGAATAGTGCTCTGATTGTCACAATAGACCACATAAGTATCATGTCTAACACCCAGCTCCTGAAGAAATCTCTTCAGCCACAATATCTCCTTGCATCCTTCTGTCACTGCTATGTACTCGGCCTCTGTGGACGATAATGCAACACACTTCTGTAACTTGGACTGCCATGAAATTGCACCTCCTGCAAATGTAACCAAGTAACCGGATGTGGACTTCCTGGAGTCAACATCTCCTGCCATATCTGCATCTGTATATGTCTGTAACACAGGTTCTCCCTGTCCATAACAAAGACTCAAGCTAGTTGTACCTCTCAAGTACCTCATGATCCACTTGACTGCTGCCCAATGCTCCTTTCCTGGATTCGCTAGGAACCTGCTCACTAAGCCAACTGCATATGCTAAGTCTGGTCGGGTACAGACCATAGCATACATAAGACTACCCACGGCTGAGGCATAAGGGACTCTCTTCATCTCCTGCTTCTCTTCCTCTGAGGCTGGGCTCTGCTCTGAACTCAGCTTGAAGTGTCCAGCTAGTGGACATGCCACTGACTTGGCATTGCTCATGCTGAATCTCTGAAGCACCTTCTCTATGTATTTCTTCTGGGACAACCATAACCTGCATGCTTGTCTATCCCTGAATACATGCATCCCCAATATTTGTTTCACTGGCCCCATATCCTTCATATCAAAAGCTTTCCCTAACTCCTTCTTCAGTGTGGCAATCTTGCTGGAGTCCTGCCCAACAATCAACATATCATCCACATATAAGAGAAGGATGATAAAATCACCTCCAGGGAACCTTCTAATGAAGACACAATGATCTGTGGTTGTTCTTTTATAACCAACCTGTACCATGAAAGCCTCAAACTTTCTGTACCACTGCCGGGGCGCCTGCTTGAGACCATACAGACTCTTTCTGAGTCTGCACACCATGTGCTCCTTGCCTTTCACCTTGAAACCTTCAGGCTGCTCCATATAGACCTCTTCCTCTAAGTCACCGTGCAAGAATGCTGTCTTCACGTCCAACTGCTCTACCTCCATGTTCATGCTAGCTGCCAATCCTAACACCGTCCTGATTGAGGTCATCTTCACTACTGGAGAAAATATCTCATCGAAATCAACTCCCTTCTTTTGTGCAAAGCCCTTCACAACTAGTCGTGCTTTATATCTAGGCTGTGAGCTTTTCTCTTCTGCCTTTACCTTGTAGACCCACTTGTTTCTGAGTACCTTTCTCCCCTTGGGCCTAGCTACCAAGTCATATGTATGATTATGCAGAAGAGAGTCCATCTCCTCCTGCATAGCTCTCTGCCACTGCTCCCGCTGCTCACTGACATGGGCCGCCTCATATGACTCTGGCTCATCTGCATCTGTCAACATGATATATTCATGCACTGAATACCGACTAGATGGTTGCCTTGCTCTCGTGGATCTCCTCACCTCTGTCGGTAGCTCCTCCTCAGGGATCTGAATCTCCTGATCTGTATCCTCAATAGGTGTAGGCTGCTGCTCATCTGCACCCTGTACTGGCTGTTTCTCTGGCTCATCTGCATGAACTGCTGGAGGACTGACAGGCTCTATATCTACTGGGCCATACATATCTGACTCAGACTGATGCTCTGCCCTCTTGATGTCTTCTATGGTTTGATCCTCATAGAATATGACATCTCTGCTCCTGACTACCTTCCTATCAACTGGGTCCCACAGCTTATAGCCAAACTGCTCATCACCAAACCCCAGAAAGATACATTGTCTTGTCTTGTCATCTAACTTTGTCCTCTCATCCTTAGGCACATGCACAAATGCCCTGCAGCCAAAATCCTTAGATAATCATATCTGACATTCTTGCCTGTCCACACCTTCTCTGGCACCTCTCCATCTAGAGCTGATGAGGGAGATCTATTTATCAAATAACATGCTGTCTGGACTGCCTCCCCCCAAAAGCTCTTGGGCAACTTGGACTGGGAGAGCATGCACCTGACTCTCTCCACTATTGTCCTGTTCATTCTCTCAGCTACTCCATTCTCCTGTGGAGTCTTTGGCACTGTTTGCTCATGTCTGATGCCTTGTGCTCTGCAGTACTGGTGAAAGACTCCTATGTACTCTCCCCCATTGTCTGTACGAATGCATCTCAACTTCTTTCCTGTCTGCCTCTCCACAAGCCTGTGAAAAAACTCAAAAACTGCTGCCACCTGGTCCTTGGACTTTAAAACAAAAACCCACACCTTTCTGGAAGCATCATCTATAAATGTGACGAAATATGAGGCTCCTCCTAAGGTCTTCTCCCTCATGGGTCCACACACATCTGAGTACACTTGCTCCAAAAGGCCAGTCTTCTTCTTGGAGCTACTCTGAAATGTCACCCTGTGCTGCTTACCCACCACACAGTGGGTACAATCACTGAGAACTCTGTCCTGTATCTCTGGTAAGACCCCTGCCCTGACGAGAGTTTGCAATCCCTTTCCGCCAATATGGCCTAATCTCTTGTGCCACAAATCTGCAGTATCATGCTCTGCTGCGCATACCTCTCCCCTAACCAAACTGGACTGCAACTTGTATAATGTGCATGATCTCTGTCCTTTGGTAATCACCATAGCACCTTTGATTAACTTCCATTGATCTCCCCCAAACTGGCTAACATATCCCTCTTCATCTAGCTTGCCTGCTGAGATGAGATTCATCCTGAGATCTGGAACATGTCTGACCTCTTTGAGTATCAATCTGCTGCCTTCACGGGTCTGGACCACTACTTCTCCTATCCCACATATTTTGGAAACACCATTGTTTCCCATTCGGATCACACCAAGATCACCTATCCTGTAGGATGTGAAGAACTCTCTCCTGGGTGTGGCATGATAAGAAGCTCCAGTATCCACCACCCAATCAACCTGATTTGATGTGGTGGCTAAGCACTGATCAACACATTCTGTAAATAGAATGATGTCTTCTCCTGAGGCAACTGCTGCTACCTCTCTATCTTTCTTATCTTCTGCCTTACCGCCTTCATTGTTCTTCTTCTTTAGCAGTCTACATTCACTTTTGTAGTGTCCTTTCTTATGACAATGGTAGCATTCGATTTCCTTCCTTGGTCTGGATTTGCTTCTGCCTCTGTTGTTTTCTTTTCTAGTAAACTGTCTCCCTCTGCCCTCTGTGACAAGTACATCTGTCTGTGTTTGAGACTCTCCAGTTCCCTTCCTTCTTTCCTCCTCATTGAGCAAGCTGCTAGTAGCCTGACTCATGGTGATAACTCCATCAGGGGCGGAGTTACTCAATGACACCACCAGTGTCTCCCAACTATCAGGTAGAGAACTCAACAACAGGAGTGCCTGAAGTTCATCTTCCATAAGCATCTTCATTGTGGCCAGCTGGTTCACAATGCTCTTCATCTCATTTAGGTGCTCTGCAATTGATTTTCCCGGCTTGTACTTCAGATTTACAAGCTTTCTGATTAAGTATGCTTTGTTTCCGGCAGTTTTCCTCTCATACAACCCTTCTAACTTCTTCCATAGTTCATAGGCTGAGGTTTCATTTGAAATATGATGGAATACTGTGTCATCCACCCATTGCCTGATGACACTGATTGCTTTTCTATCCATAGTAGCCCAATCTTCATCATCATATTTTTCTGGCTTCTCTCCCATCTTCTCAATCGGCTTGGCTAAATCTTTGCAATACAAGAGATCCATCATCTTTGGTTTCCAAATCAACCAATTACTGCCATTGAGACTAATCATCCTGCTAGTATTAGTGGTAGAATCCATCTGTGGCACGCTCAAATAATTTGTTCTGGGCTTGCAACCTTGCTCTGATACCACAATTGTTGGGAATACACCCTCAATCACCCTCGGAACAAATATGCGTGCACAATCACAGAAAAATATACCGATCTACCACAATCACAGAATATGCGGAATAAAAATAAACACCACACAAAAACACCAAATTTACGTGGAAAACCCCTCCAATGTGAAAGGGAAAAACCACGGGGCAAATTCCGAGAGCACTTCACTAATCTTAATAAAAGATTACAACTTTTCTCCTAATTTTTTTTGCCCAAAAATCAGGAAACACTTCGAACTTAAAATAATAGTTGATGTGGGTACAAGAAGGATCTCACCAACGTGTGGTTGCTCTTCCGTGCCCCCAAATCTGCTCTCAGACTCGTCCGTATC
Organism: Calamus simplicifolius; assembly: GCA_900491605.1. NCBI lineage: Eukaryota > Viridiplantae > Streptophyta > Magnoliopsida > Arecales > Arecaceae > Calamus > Calamus simplicifolius. The sequence continues at coordinate 370,533 of UESW01004722.1, forward strand.
GACCTCCTGAGGTTGCACAGGATTTTTCCCAAGCCTGGGCTTCTCTGGATCTCTCTCAGGCCGCACACAGCTCTCTCCCCCAATCTGGGATTTTTCTTCTCTCGTATCTCCACATACGGATCTCTCTCCCCCTACTTTATTTCCGGGTTTGTTTTCCCTTTTTGAAAACAGCTTGTAACAAAAGTTTGTTATCATGGGCTCCGTAACAAACTGTGATGCAGTTTGTTATCATGGGCCGGTTCCCTCCCCACGTGGAGGGAGCACCCAACAGAGGGGCCAGGGGTGGAGATGGCGCTTGGCCGGCGGCTGAGGGCAAGGAGAGAGGGTGGGACTTATCTTGCGTGAAGACGGCGGCTGGCGGCAGTGATTGCAGGTCGGATGCCGTGGTGATTATCGGCGTGACATAGTGGGCCGCAGCGTGCCTTGGATGCGAGAGAGAAGAGGCCGAGCGATGCTAGCTCGATGATGGCCGACGATAAATATGGGAATTGCTTATTCGGATGATTTAATCATCCATTACCTGGATTTAATTTATTCCATCGTGGAAAAGACTTGCCGCACCGCGGTAAATATAGGAATTGCTTATTAGGACGATTTAATCATCCATCACCTGAAATTAATTTATTCCACCTCGAAAAAGGTTTACTGCACGACCTTTTGATGCATTAAGCATGCATTGATGAATTAATTATATGCACATGCCAATATATATATATATATATGCAATGTATGATCAGATCATTAGACTCTCGCACATCAACATATGTGAATGGTCAATCAATGCATTCGTTGCAAGCTTGCTACATCAAAGATAGTACAATAAATCTTTTTCTATTTTATCTTTCCATGGATTTTGAAATCTTGATGGCTTAGACCGGATTCTATTCTGTATTGATAATTTCCTAAGGGTAATTAATCATTTAGAGATTGAAAAAAAAATTATGAATGTTTTAAAATCCTTAATCATTTTATTTATAATTTGATTGGTTACTTTGCTCAAAACTCTTATGAAAGATAATATTAAAAATAATAAAATTATAAAAATAAGATATCATATTATTTTACTTTTATTTTTATTTTTATTTTTTTAGTACAACGGATGATCACATCATTCTGTTGTGAGTCAAATTCGATATGTCAAAAAATAGAATTTGCTTAAGTACAAAAGGCAAAGATCTCTCTGCTTTCAACTCCAAAATCTGGAGTGATTGGCCACGGAGGCAGCAACCCAGTCAACTGCTAAGTTGACTTTTCGGTATACATGTCTAATCTAGACTTTGAATGCCTTTTAAAGGGTTGACTAGATGTCTTGGATCAAGGGCCATCAATGAAGAAACAAATACCGCATAAAGCTCGTCAGAGAACCAGAAAAGTCAAGGAAACCGAAACCCATCCCCTCCTCCCCCCGCGGCCCCAAACATGGCTCATTTGAATGATAATATTGATCATAATGTCTCTAACCAAGTCCCATACAGGCCAAATTTCTTCATTTAACTTAAAAGAGGATTAAAATTTTTATAAAATAGTAAGCAACCAGCCTAAATGATCCACAAAAGGCTAAATTTTTCTTGAAACTAGCTTTTGACGTCCCCACCAACTTTTCCCTCTATACCATCACATTATTCCTCCTGGATTACAAAATACAATCCAATAAAAAAAATAAAAATTTAAGAAGGTGCAAATTCTGGCTTTATCCAATTTTTTTTTGTTACATGCGGGTGATCACACCACTCTGGGGTGAGTCAAACCCGAAATATTGGAGTACATAATTTGCTGCAAAATGACAGGGCATGGGTCACCAGTATGCCATTCCCACTGGCCAGAATGGCGGGCTACAGCCGAGACAACCCAATCGACTGTAGTGTTGGCTTCCCTATAGACATGACAGATCATCGGTGCACAGGTAGATTGGAGAGCGGCCCATATATCACTGATGAGGGGATTATGTGGGGAACAGAGATCAACATCCCGTCTGATTCAGTGGATAACCGTAAGAGAATTTTCATCAATAACCATCCGGCGAGAGCACAAGGTACGAACCGCGTAGGTGATGCCTGCCCAAACAGCTTGCAACTCAGCCATAGGAACCGAAATGTTAAGGGAACCATGTCCACTAGCCGCGAGCAGCTGTCACATAGGCCCCCTAATAATAAACCCAGATCCAACGATACGATCCAAACAGAACCATCAAAATTCACTTTGACATAACCCGAGGGTAAGGGCTCCTAAGAGATAAATACCGTAGAATAGTGCGTTGTTTCGTGCACTGTCGAAATAGTAGGGGAGTCCTAGAGGCCGAGTCTGTCAGAGTGAATACTTGAGTCAAAATGGAGATACTCCATAGCAAGGAAGCCAGCAGTGCGGATGACAGTATGAGGCGAGGCCATCACCTCAGCAAAGATAAACTGGTTTCGGGTTAGCCATATGTGATAAGCCAGATAAGCTAAAAAAACACCATGAGAACGGATGCCACACTGAACAGCCAGACGAATGGTGCGCAATAAGGACTGTCGGGTGGGTCCCTCTTTCGGCATCCATGGAATATAACGAAGCTGCTACCAAATCCGAGCTGCACGAGAATATGTAAGAAGAGCGTGCTCAACCGTCTCGTCCTGAAACCCATATATCGGGCAATGCAGTCTGATGGAGAGACCGCGACCAGCCAACAGAGAGCAAGTAGGGAGGCGATCCCACATCAGCTTCCACAAGAAGAGTTGAATCCTGGGATGGATAGGCAACCGCCATATCCATGCCACATCATCCAGTCTCGAAGGCCAATGGAAAATGCGATCAACAATGTCTCTAATAGGGGTGCGAGAAAGGCAGGATTGACACCATAATCGGGTATCAGAAACAGCAGTGGGTGCAAAAGGAATGGCAAGGATCCTGTGAGCTAGCTCAGCCCCAAAAATCAAGACACCGTAAGGACGTGCCAAGCAGAAGAATCCTAGCAAATCAAAGCAGAGATAGGCACAGAGAGGCCAACATCTGAGCTAAGAAAGTTGGCCAATGAGATAGAGGAAAATCCGCTATCCAAATATCCCGAGTTACATCAATAGATCTCCCATCCCCAATCATCCAATGGATATCAGTCATAATAGTAGGGGCAAACTGACAGATCGCTCTCCAAAAGAAGGAACTACAATGAGGAATGCGGAAGACCGAATCGGGAGTCCAATCGTCGTATCTACCACGCATGACAGTGCTCCAAAAACAATATGGATCCAACAAGAATTTGGAGGCATGCCTAGCAAAAAGAGCCTCTCTGCGAACCACCAAAGACTGGATCCCCAAACCTCCCTCACGAATAGGCAAACATACCATATCCTAGGACAGAAGATGAATACCATGACCTCCCTGAGATGATGCCCATAGAAAATCATAGAAATGTCACTCAATCCAGCAAAGACAGATGGTTGGAATCAGGGCATTAGACAGCAGGTAAAGGGGAAGAGATGTAAGCTTTATTCGACATTGAGGTAATTTGAATAGACCTAAATAGCCCAAAAAAGAACTAGATGGGCTTATATGTTAGCTATTTTATAAATCTCCAAAAATTATTGAATTTTTAAAAAATTACATATATATCCCTTCAAAAATATAGCCTATAGCATATTTATAATTTAAAAATTATTATTTACATATTTCTCTAGCGACAGAAGATAGATTATACTTGCAAGCCCATGGTTTCCTAAGCCATGTTGGTATAGCCCATAGAACGAAAACCATAGTTCGAGGGAAAAGTCTTTGTATATCACCCTCGGTGTAGAATGGCTTGCATCGGACATGGTGATTCGCTCGCATGTGGGCTTGCACTAGAAAGTCTGCTTATAGGCCCTGCATCGCTGATGCATGGGCCATGCATGAACGAATCACCATGCTCGATGCAATCCATCTTGCACCGAGACGGTGTACAAAGACTTTTTCTAGCTCAGGATGCTGGATGATGATTTTCATGCACTCAATTGATCAAAATACTTTTAGAATATAACTATTTATAATTATTAAAAAGAATATTTGAAAAAAAACTTTTAGCAAGTATTGGGTTGCATTGTGCTGGCCTATGGGCCCCGATACCTTAAGCCATGCCAGCCCACAAGCAACACAGTTCATTTTACACACTATACATACTCATATCATTTTAGGAAAAGACTTTGTACACAGCACCATCCTTTTTATTGGTCCACATGCGTACAACACCTATTAACATTTAAAATGTTAAGACACCTTTATGACATCCCAAGAAAAAAATTTACGACATCCCAGTTTTAAACTTACAATATCCCAGTTTTAAACTTACGATACATGTTCAGAAAGCAAAAAAATTTTACGACACTCTAGTTGTAAACTTACGACACCGTAGTTATAAAATTACGACACCCACTCAAAAATGTGTCTGTACATAAATTCCAACAAAAAAAGCTAAATGGATATTAATGCACGTCATGTCAAAATTTAAGATGACACCCTAGTTTTAAACTTACGACACCCTAGTTTTAAACTTACGACACCCATTCAGAAAGCAAAAAAAAATTACGACACCCCAGTTTTAAATATACGATACCCTAGTTTTAAACTTACGATACCCATTCAGAAATGTGTCTGTATACAAATTCTAAAAAAAAGCTGAAAAGGTATTAATGCACGTTAGAGAGCTTTTTTTGAAATTTGTGTATAGACACCTTTACTGAACGGGTGTCTTAAGTTTAAAGCTAGGGTGTCGTAAGTTTAAAACTGAGATGTCATAATTTTTTTTTCTTTCTGAATGGATGTATTAATTTTATAACTACGGTGTCGTAAGTTTAAAACTGGGGTGTCATAATTTTTTTTTTGCTTTCTGAACAAGTGTCTTAACTTTATAACTATGGTGTCGTAAGTTTAAAACTGGGGTGTCATAATTTTTTCCCTCAGAATATCGTAAAGCTGTCTTAACATTTTTTAATGGGTATCGACTAATAAGAAAGAGCAGTGTAGCCCACGTAGGACTTACTGCACCAGATGCCGTGTACAAAGTTTTTTTTCATCATTTTATTTTGGGTAAACTACAATGTTAATCCTTGAACTTAGAGAATATGCTACTTTTATTCTTAAATTTTAAAAGTTACAAAAGTAATCATGGCATTCGCGATATCAAAAATAAATTTAAATCCATTTAACCAATATCTAATATTTAATTAAAAAGAAAAAGTCCTTTCTCTTTTCCTTCTCCTCCTTTTTCTTTTTCTATCCATGCACCCCCCCCCCCCCCCCTTTTCTCCTTGGTTCCTCCACTCACCGCACATGGGCAAAGGAAAGGACTATTTTGTTTAATTAGGTTTTGAATATTTGGTTAATGGGTTGATAACGGGTTTAAATTTATATTTATCATCATGCATGCCACGTGTGTTGCCATATCGAACTGAAGCAAACAACATCTCTTCTATTTAATGATAGAGACTAAAGAGAAATAAAATAAAAAGTTTAAGTCATTTTTGCAACTTTTTAAAGTATAGAAACCAAATAACACACCCTCTAAATTCAAGGGTTGAAACTATAATTTATCCTTTTATTTTTATATCCTTTTAGATTTTCAACCATAAAGGTCTTTGTTGCTATATCTATTTCTTAATAAATTTTAAATAAATATTTTGTTAGAAACTCAACAAAATTTTGTTTTGTTAGGCTAATATATGCTTTTGGTCATTAAACTTTCACTCAAAATTTATTTTTAACTTCAAACTTTTTTTATTATTGTTTAGTCCCTTGCATTTTAAAATATTGCATTTCTAACGTTGTGTTGCATGAAGCCATTTTATATTATCAAAATAATTGATATATCATCTTAATGTAGTTGATAGAATAATACGTCAGCTATTTATAAATTTTAACTAATATCATGCAAAATCCCAAGCATACTTAAGAGATAAGCATTCTATAAGCAACTCACTCAATACAACAGTAGCATGCTTTTATTATTTTCACATGCAACCACATGAGCTTAAGCCCCCTCTTTTTGAGACATGTTTTCATGATTTTACTCTTCTATATAGGGTTTCCTATTTAAATCTCTCTATCATGCTGCTTCCTTTAGTGAAACCCTTATGCAAACAGTAAGAGAGAATGAGATAACTATACACTTACAGTTTCTGAAATTGCCTCTCTATTTGTATGTGATCCGATGATTCAACTAGATTCCTTTCATTTGAGGTTTTCCGTGATAACTGAGATGCAATTCTTGTAGGTGCCTGTGGTTACAAGAGATCAAATAAGATTTCTACAGAACTCAAAGTTGAATTACATGAACTTGAAAAATATTACAAATAAACATAGCACCAAGGTTTTAAGTACCTATTCATGCCAGGTATATCTTACCAGACTGGAAAAGAACCAGTACTTGGCATGTGACCCATACTGACCAATAGGTGCTGGACTGGCATACCATAACAACATTCAGCACACCCACACCAGTAGGGTGCCAGTATAGGGACATACGCTGGTACTTAAAACATTGGAAAATGCATTATACAATTTGCCAGTCAAGTCTTTTATGCAGTGGCTCCAGTATTACATTCTAGAAAAACCTTATTACCTGTTCAATGGGCGAACTTGGGAAGATCAGCTTCATGGCAGGAGTTTTGCTATAAGAAATTACTTCTTGAGCATCAGATTGAAAATGCCCTTTGTTGAGTTCCTCAACTTGGCGCTGAACAGCAGGCTTCAGTGATTCTAGTTCATTCATGACATCCAGTAGTTTCTGAAATGATGTGGTAAAGGGTCAACAACCGCTCTTGATAATTTTCCTGAAAAAGCTCCTCTCTCTCTCTCTCTCTCTCTCCCCGTGTGTGTGAGTGTGTGTGTGGGAAGTCATTTTTTCCTTATTTTGAGAAAAAAAGAAACATACAAAGTTCATAGAATGCAGCTATGCAAGAAGAGTCACTCTACCAACCTTCCTAAAAAGTGCCTTTTCTTTTGGAAGCAAGGTTTGGTAACACGATGTAAAGGTATAGTCTCACACATTAGACTGCAGTAACAAAGCCACATGTTGAGAACAGAGAAGGGCATTTTCATTGATAATCTCAATGGTGTCAATCAACTTTTTAAACAAAGACATAAACAAATAAATCACTAAACCAGGTGTCATGGTCAGAATAAATATAAACAATAGCATGATAGCCTTGATTACATATAAAAATCAAAACATGATTCTTCAGCTTCTATTACCTTGAAAACCTAAGAAGTATGATGTATAGGTCAATGAGATTCTTCTCCTCCCGATAGATGCTGGCCTGAACAGAGAGCAAAGCACTGTGAAACTTGAAATCCAAGTTCGATTTTACTGGAAAAAAGGGCCATGTAAAATCACAAAGCGTTCAATAAAAAAAAGTCCATAAAAGAACTTTACATCTTGATGAACAGGATATTGTTAAAGTTATGAATTCAACATCCAATCAAATAAAGGCCATTACCCAGATATGTTCCTTATAACTGGGGCAGATCTAAAGTTTGTCTTCAACTTCAAATTAAATATATATATGTTTTTTTTTACACCAGTTAATGCCCATCGTCGAATCTATTCCTTCTACATCTCCCTCCATCTCCCCTTCCCCAAAATCACATTTTCATCATCCCTGGCCATCAGTTGCCCAATTTTCAACCTAACAAATCCATCAATATCCCTCGGTCCAATCTAAACCACCTGTCCACGAGAAATTTCCTAAATTTCACTACACACCGCTTTTCCCCTCATCGATTCTCCCAAGAAAATCCACGTAACAACAAACCCTAATCCTAATCAAACACCCATAACCGATAATTCGCCAAAAGAACCCAACCAACAAAATCGGTGATTTCCATCTTCTGAAAGAATAGATTAAGATCGAGATTAAGACGCGAAAAAACAAAAATTAGAACAAAGACTGATCGAGGGAGAGGGAGAAAGACCTATTTGAGAGAGACCTGTTTGAGGAGGTTATCGGCGATTCGATAGTAGTAGTGGAGGGAGATCCGATTGTCGACCTGCACCCACTGGGCGCAGGCGTTGAGGTTGATCGCCCTCACGGAGGGCTTCATCGCGACCTGTCTTTCTCTGGCGATGGCCGGCGGTCTTCGGCTGCGCTCCGGCGAAGGCTTTCGTCTTCTCCATGGTTCCCAATACCTTACCGACAAGCTGACGGACGGAGAGGTGCTAGTTTTAGAAGGGAGAGAGAGAGAGATATAGAGAGAAAAAGAGGAGAACGTTTCGCTGTGTCAGTCTCCCATCGGCGTGGGCTGGGCTTCCTTCCATCCTAAGGCGATCATAAATTTATAGTATCATTAAATTATAGATTTAATAAATTTATAATAATAATAATAATAATGATTATTATTTAATATTTTATTTTTATTTGATTTAAATGATAGATTTTATATTTGTAATTTTATCTTGTTAGGGGTAGAATCATCATTGCGTTGATAACCGAAGGGGCTAAGATCAGCCCCATCCCCCCGCCCGCTACAATACGCCCCCGAGGAACAAGCTAAACTAATGTGGTCCGGCAGGCCGAGCGACCCATAGCTCGGTTTTTTCCCTGAGTGACTCGTAGCTCGGTTTTTTCGGGTTTTCATAGCCCAACCTTTCCGAACTACCTGTAGCTCAACCTTCCCGAGCTACCTATAGCTCGGCCTCCCCGAGCTCCCATAGCTCGGTTTCCCCGAGCTACCTATAGCTCGGCTTCCCCCGAGCCTCCTATGGCTCGACTTCCCCCAAGCTTCCCATAGCTCGGTTTCCTCGACTTACCGATGATTCGTTTTTCCCCGAGCTACCTATAGCTCGGCTTCCCCCGAGCCTTCCATGGCTTGGCTTCCCCCGAGCTTCCCATAGCTCGGTTTCTTCGAGTTACCGATGATTCATTTTTCCCGAGCTACCTATAGCTCGGCTTCCCCCAAGCCTCCCATGGCTCAGCTTCCCCAGGCTTCCCATAGCTCGGCTTCCCCGAGCTTCCATAGCTCGGCTCCCATGAGCTTCCCATAGCTCGGCTTCCCAAAGCTTCCATAGCTCGGCTCCCATGAGCAATCCGCGACTCGACACTCACCTCCGTGGAACCCGACACGGGAGAGCCTAGGCCCATCATAACAGAATCCCAAACAAAGAATCATATTGAGGAGTGGTCTAGGATCTAGTATAACTACCTAGGACCTACGCATCTATCAGATCTCAAGCCATTAAAGAGTTCTCCCAGCAGTCGATCCTTCAACGAACAGGATACGGATCCTACCGGCCTTACAATGGCCTGATTCGAATCATCCCGTATCCTAACAACCTTCGAACCTTCCAGAAGGCGCTCAAGATCCAGGTGATTGCCTATAAATACGACATCCCCAAATTCTCTCAGGTATGCGCTCACGGCCCCTGGCTTACTCCCACACTCACTCACTCTCCTTCACTGCTCATCAGCGCTCCCCCAGAGCTCTCGATTGGCCTCCCTTGGAGGGACTCCCCAGAGGGATCCTTCTCCCCATTTCTGTTGATCGTCGATCCCCGCTGACTTGAGTGTCGGAGGATCTTCCATGGAGGGCCACCCCCAATGCCTCTCGCGTGAGGACTTCTGTGCAAGTATGCCCAGAAGGAAGCCCAGATTAGGAGACCGACCGCGCCCGAGTCGAAGGACAGATCCCGGCGGCAACAGATTGGCGCTAGAGGAAGGGCCTCAAGTCCCATCAAAACTTGAAAAAGGAGACAAGGATCTCGATCTGGAGTGAAACCTCTCCAATGGCTAATTGAAGAAGAGCAACCTCTGAAGCCCAGGACCAGGTCGTCTCTCAAAGGCCTGATCCGACAAGCAACGCGGCGCCACAACCGCCGCCAGTCAAGACCCCGTCGCCGCCAGCCATCCCGGTGACCCAGACCAGTTCGCCATGCTGATCCAATAGGTCCAAGCCCTGACCCATCTGGTCCAGGAGCGCTTCGCAACTGCCCTTGCTCCACGCCTCCCTGAGGAGGCTGCTGCCCCTTTCTCTCCAGCCACCTCCTCCTCCGGTCCGCATGAGTCGCGGACCCCCAGCACCGGCCCAAGGGGACAAACCAGTCCTACGAGGTGGCTACAACAGGGATCCCCCCGGATCTCGGCGGGCCCGGACCCTCTCCCCAGTGTCCTCCCGCCATGATTCGACGCCGTCCCTGCGCTCTCCTCGCCCAGCTCCTCCTCTTACATCTGAAGAGGAGATCCGTCGATAAATCTGGGAGATGCGTCAGGAGCTAGACGCCGCCAAGCAGGCCCATCCGCCTCAACCCAAGGCGGAGCAGGGCATCCCTTTCTCCAAAGGGATCATGGAGGAAGTGATTCCCTCCCATGTCAAGCTACCCGCCATCGAGCCCTCTCACAGCTTTTCTGATTTGGATGATCATCTCAGTAGCTTCCGGTCAATAATGATGTTCCACGGAGCATCCGACGCGATCCTCTACCACGCCTTCCCTTCCACCCTCAGAGGATCTGCCCGAACCTGGTTTAACGCCTTGAAACCAGGTTCCGTTGATTCATTCGACGAGCTGAGCCGTCTTTTTATTGGCTAGTTCGTCAGCAGCCGCCATCACCTGCGGAGGTCCGACTCCCTCTCTGAAGTTAAACAGAGAGAGGGGGAGTCCTTGAGGAATTACCTTGGTCGCTTCAACAAGGCCATGCTGGAGGTGGACCACCTCAATCATGAGGTGGCTATGTTCGCCCTAGCGGGGGAGTTTTGAAGGAGAGCGACTTCTACCTAGCGATGGAAGTCAGCTACCCCCCAAACCTCTTCGATATGATGGCTCTGGCAGACAAATACGCCAGGGTCGGGGAGTCCCGGAGAGCTGCCCGCGCCGAGCTGGCGAAGAAGAAAGAACCTAAGGGTTCCGATAGGCACTGGCCCGTCCGTCAGCCAAGCCTGCCTCGTCGCCAAAAAGTTCCCCTGCCACCGCCAAGAAATCGCTCTCGGAGCCCGTCCAGGCGGTTTGATGGTACACTCCGCTGACTGTGCCTAGGGCACAGATCCTCATGGAGATAGAGTCCAGCTCCCCCGGCCAGCCCCTCTCCGAGGGAACCCAACTCGGAGGGATCCCACTAAATACTGCCACTATCACAGGGAGCACGGCCACGACACTGAGGAATGCTGGCAGCTGAAAAATGAAATTGAGAGGCTAATCCAGTGAGGCCGGCTGAACCAGTTCAGGAGGGCGCTTGAGCCAGGGCAAGGAGGTGACCGCCAGCCCGAGCCTCAGTAGCCTCCTCCTCCTCCCAATCTACCCGTGATCGGCCATTTTAACATGATTGAAGAGGCCGGCGGGTCGAGCTCCAGAAATGATGATGAAGGCTCGGCACCAAAGAGAGCACGAATGGGCGAGCTCTCCTTCTCCGACGAGGATCTCCAAGGGATACAGTTCCCACATGACGACGCACTGGTTGTATCCCTCAATTTGAATAACTACGATGTAAGCTGGCTCCTTATCGATAGTGGAAGTTCCGTGAACGTTTTGTACCTTGATGTGTTTGCCAAGATGAGACTGCTCATGGAAAACCTCTGAGCCATGGACTCCACCCTAATGGGGTTCACCGGCGATGTCATCGTCCCAGAAGGGGTCGTGACCCTAACGGTTCGGGCAGGAACCTGGCCCCTTGTGGCCACTGTTCACACGGACTTCCTAGTAACTAAGCTCAGGTCGCCCTACAATGCCATATTTGGAAGACCCGGCCTGATGTCTCTCAAAGCCGTCGTCTCCATCCCACACCTATCTATGAAATTTCCCACCGGGCGAGGAATTGGTGTCATCCGAGGGAGCCAAACCATGGCTCGGCAATGTTTTGTCACCAGCCTTCAGTCCAGGATGCCTGAAGTTGACGGACTAGACGCTCGAGAGGACTTCGTCGAGCAACGAGGGGAACCAGCCAAAGAACTGGAGGAAGTACCAATGGACGAGGCCCGTCCCGACCGAACCATAAAGATTGGGTCACTGCTAAAAGATGAACCTCGGTGCGAGTTGATCGAATTTCTCTGAAGCAATGCCGATGTCTTCGCCTGGTCCGCCTCCGACATGCTAGGGATCAGCCCCGAAGTTCTCATCCACCGCCTTAACGTGGACGAGATGTACCGGCCTGTCAAGTAAAAGAAGAGTAGCTTTGCCCCAAAATGGCATAGGGCTATTGAAGAGGAGGTCGACAAACTCATCAAGGCGAACTTCATTTGGGAGGTAAATTACCCAAATTGGCTATCAAATGTCGTCATGGTGAAGAAGTCAAACGGCAAGTGGCGGATCTGCATCAACTTCACCGACCTCAACAAAGCATGCATGAAGGACAGCTTCCCTCTCCCCCGGATTGATCAACTTGTGGATGCCACCTCGGGTCATCAAATGCTGACGTTCATGGACGCCTACTCCGGCTACAACTAGATCCGGATGGCCCCCGAAGATGAGGAAAAGACCGCCTTCATAACTGACCGAGGTACTTATTGTTACTGTGTTATACCTTTCGGTCTTAAAAATGCAGGAGCCACCTACCAAAGGCTGGTCAACGAAGTTTTCAAGGAACAAATCAGCCGAAATATGGAGGTACACGTCGACGACATGCTGGTCAAAGGCAAAGAGGCATCGCAACACATCAAGGATCTCTCGGAGAGCTTCGCGACACTCTGCAAATATCAAATGAAGCTCAACCCAACTAAGTGCGCCTTCGGCGTTAACTCCGAAAAGTTCCTCGGCTTCATGGTCTCCCAGTGGGGTATCGAAGCTAACCCCCAAAAGATTCAAGCTCTACATCATATGGCGTCCCCGGCGTCAATCAAAGAAGTCCAACGCCTAACTGGAAGGATAGCGGCCCTTAACCGCTTTGTGGCGTGCTCTGCCTAAAGATGCCTCCCCTTCTTCAAAACTCTCCGGTCGGCCAAAAATTTCCAATGGACTTCTGAATGCCAAAAATCATTTGAAGACCTCAAGAAGTACCTCGGCTCTCCCCCACTCCTCAGTAGCCCAAATCCTGGGGAGACACTGTTCCTATACTTGGCCGTTTCGGAAGGTGCCGTTTGTTCGGTACTGGTCAGGGAAGAAAACAAAGCCCAGAAGCCGATTTATTATGTCAGCAAACTGCTCCGTGACGCGGAGACGAGGTATAGCCGAATTGAGAAGATGGTGTTAGCCTTGATCACCTCTGTTCGGAAGTTGCGGCCATACTTCCAGGCGCATTCTATAATGGTCCTGACTGACCAACCCATCAAGGCGGTGGTCCACCGCTCGGAGACATCAGGGAGAATGACTAAATGGGCCGTCGAGCTGAGCGAGCACGACATCCAATTTTAGCCTCGCCCAGCCATCAAAGCTCAGGTGCTAGCTGACTTCCTCCTTGAATGTACCATACCGGAGGACGGCTCCACTCCTGACTCCGCTGGGGAATCAAAACCTGGTGCCCAGTGGCTCCTCCATGTCACGGGTCATCCAACGCTCATCGCTCCGGAGTGGGTTTGGTCTTCACCAGCCCGGAGGGGGCGACTTTTGAGTATGGCGTCCGCTTCTCCTTCCCAGCCTCCAACAACGAAGCCGAGTACAAAGCCCTGTTGGCCGGTCTACGGATCGCCCGCAACCTTAAGGTGGAAAAACTGAATGCCTTCACCAACTCTCAGCTGGTGGTAGGTCACGTCCGAGGGGAATTTGAGGCTCGGGAACTAAACATGATCCGATATCTCCAAGAGGTGCAAAGCCTACTCTCCCATTTTTCTGAATTTGAGATTATTCAGATTCCTAGATCTGAGAATGCCCGTGCTGACCTGCTATCTCGGCTGGCAACCATGGAGTCAATGGACACCGAACAAAAGTTTCACCTGGAAACCTTGGAGAGGCCCAGTATCGCGGAAGCCGACCGGGTGATGCAAGTCGAGGCCGAACCATCATGGTTCGACCCCATCCTGAAGTACCTCAAGGAAGGGTCGCTCCTGGCTGATCGAAGGGAAGCTAGAAGGCTAAAACTGTAGGCCACCTATTATGTGCTAATTGATGACCAGCTCTACAAGCGGTCTTTTTCCATGCCATTGCTCAGATGCCTCCGCGCATTGAAGCTGATTATGCCCTTCGGGAGGTGCACGAGGGGATCTGTGGCAACCACCTAGGGAGCTGGTCCCTGTGTCATAAGGTGCTGCGTCAGGGTTACTATTGGCCGACCAAGAAGGATGCAGACGACCTTGTCCGAGCTTGCGACCCCTGCCAAAGACATTCTAGTATTCAGAGGCTTCCCTCCGCCAGCTTGGTCCCCATTTCCTCCGCCTGGGCCTTTGCCAAGAGGGGGATGGACATCCTCAGCCCGTTTCCGCTCGCCATGGGGCAGCGGAAATTTCTATTCGTCGCCATCGATTACTTCACTAAGTGGGTCGAGGCGGAGGCGGTTGCACAAATAACCGAGGCTCGGGCCAAAGACTTTGTGTGGAAGTCTATCATCTGCCGCTTCGGCCTCCCACACACTATCATTACCGACAACGGCCGGCAATTTGATAATCTGAAGTTTCGCCAATTCTGTGAGGAGCACGGGATCCACCACCGCCTCACCTCGGTTGGACACCCACAGACCAACAGAGCGGCCAAAGTAACCAATAGAACTCTACTTCAAGGGATCAAAGCTCGACTCTCCAGAGCCCGAGACAGGTGGGCGGATGAATTGCACCATGTCCTATGGGCCTACCACACCACCCCGAGAGTACCCACAGGCGAAACCCCATTCCGAATGGCTTTTGGCACGGAGGCTGTCATCCCCATGGAGATAGGGCTCCCTTCTCTGTGGGTGGAAAGCTACTTAGAGGAAGCCAGCGATGAGCAGCTCCGTGCCAACCTCGACTTGGTAGAGGAGATCAGAGAAAAGGCCTGAATCAAAATGGCCGCCTACCAGCAAAGAGTGGCCCACAACCATGCCTCCAGAGTCAAAGGGAAAGCCTTCTTGCCGGTGACCTTGTTCTCCGGAAAGCATCTATCTCCAAACCACTGGAGCAAGGAAAGCTGGCCCCAAACTGGGAAGGCCCTTACCAAGTAGCGGAGATCGTCGGACCTAGGACCTACAAGCTGCAAGATCTAGGCGGAAAATCCATCCTCGGACGTGGAATTCGGACAATCTTCGTAAGTATTATCAATAGGGTATGCCCTTTGCAGGCTCGCCTTCTTAAATTTTTGTCGGCACTTGTTTCATAATTTATGACATGAATCACCGCACATTATATCGCCAAAAATTGTGAAAAGAAACAGATGCTTCTTACCAATCCTTAGCACGACCGAGTTACCTATTTAAACAGGGAATCTCTGAACCTCGGCAGGGCCGAGCAACAATTCTTTGAACCTCGGCTGGGCCGAGCAACAAACCTCCGAACCTCGGCAGGGCCGAGCAATAATTCTCCAAACCTCGGCTGGGCCGAGCAACAATTCTTCGAACCTCGGCAGGGCCGAGCAACAATTCTCCGAACCTCGGCAGGGCCGAGCAACAATTCTCCGAACCTCGGCTTGGCCGAGCAACAATTCTCCGAACCTCGGCTTGGCCGAGCAATAAATCTCCGAACCTCGGCTGGGCCGAGCAATAATTTTTCGAACCTCGGCTGGGCTGAGCAATAATTCTTCGAACCTTGGCAGGGCCGAGCAACAATTCTCCGAACATCGGCAGGGCCGAGCAATAATTCTTCGAACCTCGGCAGGGCCGAGCAATAATTCTCCGAACCTCGGTAGGGCCGAGCAACAATTCTCCGAACCTCGGCTGGGCGAGCAACAATTCTCCGAGCAACAATTCTCCGAACCTCGGTAGTGTTGAGCAATAAATCTCCGAACCTCGGCTGGGCCGAGCAATAAATCCCCGAACCTCGGCTGGGCCAAGCAATAAATCTCTGAACCTCGGCAGGGCTGAGCAACAATTCTCCGAACCTCGGCTAGGCCGAGTAATAAATCTCTGAACCTCGGCAGGGCCGAGCAATAATTCTTCGAACCTCGGCTAGGCCGAGCAACAAATCTCCGAACCTCGGCAGGGCCGAGCAACAATTCTCCGAACCTCGACAGGGCCGAGCAATAATTCTTCGAACCTCGGCAGGGCCGAGCAACAATTCTCTGAACCTCGGTAGGGCCGAGCAACAAATATCCAAACCTCGGTAGGGCCAAGCAACAATTCTTCGAACCTCGGCTGGGCCGAGCAATAAATCTCCGAACCTCGGCAGGGCCGAGCAACAATTCTCCGAACCTCAGCTGGGCCGAGCAATAAATCTTCGAACCTCGGCAGAGCCGAGCAACAATTCTCCAAACCTCGGCAGGGCCGAGAAACAATTCTCCGAACCTCGGCTCGGTCGAGCTATAAGTCTTCGAAACTCAGTTGGGCCTAGTGATGAATCCTAAAGTCCCGGCAAAAAACCGAAGCACCCAAACCTCGATTAAAGCCAAAGGACTCCCAAATAGTCCCCAGAACTTCGGCCAGTTTGAAAAATGCACACTGTGCAAAATGGCCAACAGAGACAAAGTGTGCGCCTCTAGCAAACGTCTAAAAGGCTCAGCAGGCCCTACACGGCCGCCTACAAACCCCAGGCAAAGTCGGGAAATCCCCCCTGCTACTAAATCCCTGGGTAGTGCCCCTGTATCCTACCGCCCAAAATGCCTATCTCAAACGAGGCCATGATTTAGCGCATAAACCTGCGGGACCACCCAGATCCCCTATCGGTTCGAGTAGAAACATGCATTTTTCTCTTTTATGGATTGAACGACAATATCATCAGAAGAACAATAAATTGCCAAAAAAGACCTTTTTCTTTATTAATTGTGAGAAAAAGGTACAACAGAAAGAGAAAAGTACAGAAAGGAATATGGCCTTCGCGGAGGCCTAACGCTTCTCCCGGGAGCTGCCGAGTCTTCCACATGGCAGGACATCCCGGCGACTTGCTGGCGGAGGGATGCAATCACCTCCTCCTGCCGACGAACGACCCAGCGAAGGGCCTCGGTCTCTCTCGCGAAAATGGTGAGGTATTTCTCAACTGCCTTCTCAAGCCACTCGTGGCTCACGAAGGCTGACGCCAGGGCCAGGCCGTCAACCACGATGGTGGGGCGACCCCCCTCGGAGCCCCCATGACTGTTGATCGCTACACCTGATCCATTGGATGATTGCTCTCCACCTTGAGAGGCCATGTCGAGAGCTATCGAAAGGTTAACCAAAAGGACGATGAATGCTGGCACCCCTCTCATCCGTATTTATACTCCTCAGGTGAGTATCTCGATCAGTCGGGTCATAAATACTGACCCATGGGAATTCGCCATGTGTCGCTGCTTTAACTGGCGACCACAGGACCCGAAGGGCCGTGCCCCCTCCCGAGGGACATCGGTAAACATCGACGAATTACTCGGGAACCCCCCTCCTTCTCTAGAAACTGGGTTCCTCCCGATCTGCGGACCCGCGCAAAGTAAATGACCTCAAAACTCCTCCTAATTGCCTTAAATCGACCGCCTTTGGAAAATGTGAAGAAGGAGCGCCAGCGCTTGACGCTGACTCACTTCCCTCGAAAGTAACCAAATCATAAATGACGGGCGTACCCATACGCCGCCCGTCCCGCTTTGGTGCTCCGTGCTGAATCTCACAGAAACTGGACATCATGAGTCTCGGCGGCGACCAAGTCATCCCTCCGAGCAACAATTCTCTGAACCTCGGCTGGGCCGAGCCACAATTCTCTGTACCTCAGCTGGGCCGAGCCATAATTCTCCGAACCTCGGCTGAGCTGAGCCACAATTCTCCAAACCTCGACAGGACCGAATAATCAATCTCTGAGCTTTGGCCAAAGCGAGGAATTATCAAACAATCTCCAGGGTTCCACCCGAAGTCGGGCAGCCTATGAGCCCTGGCTGGGTTGGATAACGCGGAATATTCGGATAAGTATGAGCGAAATCACTGCACCTCGTTTCATCGCTAACAAGGACCCTCGACACAAAAGAAACAGAAACCAGAGGAAAGAACAAAACTTCCTTTATTTCATAAATATTGAATCAAATTACAACCGCTTGAGAGGCATTACAAGTGCATTAAAATGCATGAAATAAAATGGGTACATAACTCAAGCAAACTGCTCCAAAGCAGCTTCGAGCAACTATGATGCTTCGGCATCCGGTCCAGCAAATCAAGAAAACCATGGGCCAACCAGCTCGAGCTGATAATGAGCGGACGACATGGCCCAACCGTTGCGACCAGCTTCAGTTAATAATGATATCTCGGTGACCCAACCGAGATATCAGAAAAATCAGAAAGGTTGGACGGATTTTTGTCCCAAACCACCCAACCGAATGGCCCCCCGGCGAAGTAGGAGGAAAGATCGCGGGCCCTGATACCAGGGCACTCCCCCAAATCTAGTGTGTACAGCTAGCCATTGCCCAAGTCGAAAGGCAATGTACTAGCAGACGACACACCATCACCCCCTCCTCATGTGGCAAAAGATTCCCCGGGCAGACGAACCCAGGGATCCAGGCCAGGGGAGGAGGAGAAATTCACGCAAGCCATGGGGAGCACGCGTGGACTTCCTATCCGACATTCTGGAGGGTGAACCACAAAGGACACACGGGAAGCGTATATGTGCGCTCTTCGTGCGATCTCTGCGGACCTCTTGTACACTCTCCATACGATCTCCGAAGCTCCTTTCTTGAGGGCAATCCACCCCCCAGCAGCTTCTTTGTCACCCCAGCTGTCCGGAGGATAGCGGTGACTTCCAGGAGACAAACTCGGTTCTCTCGCACTAAACCTTAGAGAGACATGTATCATGAGTATCTTCATGATTCACAGGAAAGAAATTTTTGGGATGGCCGAACACAGCCCTCTTTCCCCCCTTTTTATAGGTAGAGGTGAGCCGGGAACAGCTATCAGAGAGCCCCGAGACTTGAAACGCCAAGCCTGCGCCACCACATGGCCTCCTAAAATGAAAACAGTGCCCCCCAATGCATGCCAGGCATGTCGCTCGAACCATGACGCATGCAAAAATATTACTTCTAACCCCGGATCACGAGCTTTTAATGCATAAAACCATCCGCCGACCTTGCGGATACTGGCAGATCCGGGAGATCGTCCTGCGAAAATGACATCCTCCAATGGAAAATGAGCACTAACACCGTACGTCAAAGCAACCTACGTTGGAAAAGGTCAACACAATAAAGGTTCGTCAAAAATTGCCAGGCGACCTTTTGCTGGCCGCAGAGCCGTACCACCTACTTCGGTGAAATGAGAATCGATCCGCCTTGGAAAAGACAAAGCGCTGGCAGGGGTAATAAATAGATGTGAAGGCGAAACCCTCTTTTCACCAAAAAAGAATGAGGGAGTGACAGCGACGATTCAGCTAACCCCCGGTTCGGGGGTGAGCTCCCTCCTTTTTCATCGAGGGCACGACCACCGTCTGGCCACTGGTAAGGCGGATTCCCTTGGCCCTAGCCGAGTTACTTCATTCCTCGGCCCTAGCCGAGCTATTTTGTCCCTCGGCCCTAGCCGAGTTACTTCATTCCTCAGCCCTAGCCGAGCTATTTTGTCCCTCGGTCCCAGCCGAGCTATTCCGTCCCTCAGCCCTAGCCGAATTATTTCATTCTTTGGACTTGGTTGAACCACCGCGTCATTCGGCCTAAGCCGAATTAAATCGTCTCTCAACCTCCTTTTATACCAGGCTACGTTGTTGCCCGACCTTTTCATCGGGGCAATCCCTATGCCTTGGCCTCTACTAAGATGTTCCTCCAAAATTCGAGACAAGAAACCACCCAGGGAAGACAAACAAATGAAAACTGGTTGATCCATTTATTGATTTTCAGTCAAACTACAAGGCAAAAGAAAGAAAAAATACACATAGCCCTCCAAAGGGTCAAGACTTGGGATCAATCCCAGCATCTCCTGGGGCAGCGCCAGCAGGGGCGTCACTTGGCCCCCCCTTCTCGAAGGTGTCACGCCCGGATACCTCGGCAGCCGCATCGACTTCCAGAATAGCTTCGAGGTCAACATCGTATATTTCTTCATACTCGTCCTCCTCGACTCCCGGGGTGCACGCTTCATAATGCTCAGCCTCCAGGTAGGAAAAGTCCAGGTCAGGATAAGCCTGGGCAACCTTAGCCCGTGCCTCATCTTCGCCAAGCTAAAATGCATCGGCACAGGTCACCCTGCGTTCGTCGGTAAATTCGGTGGAGTTCTTGTACTCCTCCACCACTGAAGAAACCTGCGCGTTTGCCTCAGCTAATTGTTTCTCCAATTCGGAGATCCTTCGGTGCCTCGAGGCCGCCTCTTCTCCGAATGCCGTTAACCGCCCCTAAAATTCCTGGCTCACCTTGTTCAACTGCAGGCAAAAAGCCAAGTAAAGCGAAAGTTGAAAGATCAAAATGAGTAAAACAAATAGCGCCCTACCTGCTCGTCCCGCCGGGCTAGCTCGCCCTCCAGTGCATGGACCCTATTGAGAGCCCTAGACTTGGCCGATTGGTTTTGACGAAGGCTCTCTTCTAGCTCATCCACCCAGGACTGAGCGTCCCCGGTCTCTTGATGAGCGTAGTCGAGCTCATTAGAAAGTTGAGCAGCCCGTTCATCCGACCACTTTAGCCAATCCTTTGTATCGGCAAGCTCTTTATTTAGGCGGGTGAGGTGGTCTTGCTGCCGCCGGCACTTATGCTCTTCCTCCTCGAGCCATTTGCTCCAGCTGACTTTATCTTCGGCATGGCTAGCTTTCAGCTGGTCCCACCTCTTATCAAAGAATAGTTGCATGGTTTTGACCTTGCTCTCGTGCTCCGTCCTGGCCTGAGAAAACTCCAGACTAGCCTTCTCGGATTGCTCACGGAAGCCTTGGAGCTCACCAATCTGTATGGTGAGTTGAGAGTTTCTTTCTCTATCAACTGCAAGAATCCTGTGAGTCTCCCCAAGCTCCCTCTGGAGTTCACCAACCTGTACGGCGAGTTGAGGGGATCTTTCCCTCTCAACCGTAAGAATCCTGCGAGCCTCCCCAAGCTCCCTCTGGAGAACCACCAGGGCTCGAGAGAGTTTATTAGTAGAATCCGCCCTCTCCTTGAGGTGATCGGCCTCCTGGCGGGCCCGAGCCCAAGCCCCAACAGCCAGGTGCAAGCGCCATTTCAGTGCCCTCATGATCAGAGCATTCTGCAAAAAAGAATTACACACATAAAATACATAGTCGAACTAACTGACTAAAGACCCAACTTCGGTGCGACTACCTACCCGAGACGCGTAGTCTGTGGCGATCCTCGTGAGAGCAAGATCATCAATCTCGAGGAGAAGAAAAGCCTCACTCGGCGCCCCAGTGTGACTGAAGGCTATCTCAACAAGGTCCTCCGAATGACTCCCTCCTATCGAGGAACTCTCCTTCCCTTGGAACACGGACCGCATCAGAGCGGAGAACTTGGCGCTCACTTCCGGGTCGCGTGAGTGGATGTCCACGCTCAGGGAGCCAGCCAGGGCGCCCGCGACCCATGAAGCCCTGGGTAGCCTGACTTCCTCCACCAGAGCCATCGCTTGAGAAGCCTCAGGCATTTCGACTCCAACAAGGGGAGCTCTGGCCCGAGCATCCCCTTCGCTCGACGGCTCCCCTCCTTCTTCTTCTTCCTCCTCTCCTGCTCCTGCCCCCTCAGAAATTCCCCTACCCACAACAGGCTCTTCGGGAATTTTGACTTCCTCGGGAGCCTCCTGCGCCTCGGCGGAAGGTCCTTCACCGGAAGGCACCCCGCAAGTTTTGACCGCTGGTTCGACAGATTCGTCCATCTCCTCATCGTCAGCTAGTTCTCCCACCGGTGGCCCAAGCCGAACCTCAACGGCCACAACCGCTTCTCTCGCCTCGATTGAAGCGGAGGTCGCTCCCACTTCCGCTTGTAACCTCTCCAAGCCACTAGCCTCCAATGAGGGAGGCCGAACCGCCTCGCCCACAGAGGCCCCCAAGCCAACCGACGTTTCCCCCTCGCCATCATCAGACAAAACAACAACGAAGGGGAGGAAATCTCGGCAGCCTCCTCCAAAACCCCCGCAACATCCCAGTCTTCGCCCTCGGACAGACCCTCCTCCGACGCCGAAAGATCGTGCGCCGCCAAAACTTCAGTACTCTCAGCCCGCAGCAACGAGGAGTGCCGACCATCACCGTCTCCCCCGATCCCCCTAGAGCGAAAGCTGGAAGGGCGAGACCTCTTCTCGGACTAATGCTTGCTGCTGGAGCTAGATCTCCTACAGCGCTTTCCCAGCTCCTCCCTCATCTGGTCAGCAAGCGCCAACCTTTCGACTGTAGGAGCAATGTGATTCGCCTATTAGTTCGCGCAGAGATCAAAGATGGAGCCACGCTAAACTATCAACTACGGAGTAATACTCATCGCGAGGATCGACGGGGCTCAATCCGACCGCAAAGAGAGCATCCTCTGATAGGAGAATGCTGGCTGAGAGCACCCGACTGCCGCGCAGCATGATCAAATCCCTTTTCTCTGACTCGGTTAACTCCGGGTGCGCTTATGGATCCTTCACGTACTGCCCCCATACCCGAGGGAAATCTAAATCAATATTTCTCGACTATGAAGAATCGCGACTTCCACTCCTTTATCGACGATGGATTATCCGATATTATCTTGATGTATCTCCAGGGACCGATGTAAGGCCATTCTGAGGCCCTCCTAGAAACCAGATTGAAATACACCCTAAATATCGAAAGGGTCGCGGTCACTCCGAGGCGTTTGCACAACGAGATAAACCCGATGAGGTTGCGCCAACTATTGGGAGCCACCATGGTGAAGCATATGTTGTACAACTTCATCACCTCCTGCACCAACGGATGAAGAGGGAACTAGAGACCTGCCCTCAAACTTTCTCATAGCAGAATGCCCCATCCCCTAATCCGGATGTCACCCTATCCTCAGCTGTTGGAAGCAACAAGATGACATCCTGGGGGATCTTGTACAAGCGGCATATCCACTCCAGGTCCGCCAAGATCACCTTCGAAGCTTGGTCACTTGGGCTCACCATATCCTCAATCGCAAGAGATGCTGAGCAAGATCGCAGTAAAAATGAGAAGATGAAGTTCTCTAAGGGAGAGCGAAAAGGGCACTATAAATAGGGATAGCGCCGCCATGACTCCATTTTTCCAATTGAAACCGCCTCAGGGTTAGAGCAAGGCATCTCAACCTAGGAGTTCAGAACTGCCACTACGGGCGCTGTGAAAATCAAGATTTCCCACGTGGCGCTTCCCCAGCCGATACCTTCACTCCTAAGGAATGACGGATCCACCTCAAAAAGGTAAGACGGCCCCACGGCATTAATTAGGGCATCATTGCGTAGGCTGTCAAATACGTGTCCCCTCCATTCAGATGGCGCCACCTAGGTCTATACTCCCTACGTCCGAACCTACGCTTCGAACTAGGGAGTGGGGGGCATGTGTTGGGGGGTAGAATCGTCATTGTATTGATAACCGTGCGAAGGGGCTAAGATCAGCCCCATCCCCCCATCCGCTACAATACGCCCCCGAGGAACAATCTAAACTAATGTGGTCCAGCAGGCCGAGCGACCCATAGCTCAGTTTTTCTCCGAGTGACTCGTAGCTCGGTTTTTACGGGTTTCCATAGCCCGACCTTTCTGAACTACTCGTAGCTCAACCTTCCCGAGCTACCTATAGCTCGGCCTCCCCAAGCTCCCATAGCTCGGTTTCCCTAAGCTACCTATAGCTCGGCTTCCCTCGAGCTTCCCATAGCTCGGTTTCCTCGACTTACCGATGATTCATTTTTCCCTGAGCTACCTATTGCTCGGCTTCCCCCGAGCTTCCCATAGCTCGGTTTCCTCGAGTTACCGATGATTCATTTTTCCCGAGCTACCTATAGCTCGGCTTCTCCCGAGCCTCCCATGGCTCGGCTTCCCCGGGCTTCCCATAGCTCGGCTTCCCCGAGCTTCCATAGCTCGGCTCCCATGAGCAATCCGCGACTCGATACTCACCTCCATGGAACCCGACGCGGGAGAGCCTAGGCCCATCGTAACAGAATCCCAAACAAAGAATCATATTGAGGAGTGGTCTACGATCTAGTATAACTACCTAGGACCTACGCAACTATTAGATCTCAGGCCATCCAAGAGTTCTCCCAGCCGTCGATCCTTCAACGAACAGGATACAGATCCTACCGGCCTTACAACGGCCTGATTCGAATATTCCTGTATCCTAACAACCTTCGAACCTTCCAGAAGGTGCTCAAGATCCAGGTGATTGCCATAAATACGATATCCCCAAATTCTCTCAGGTATGCGCTCATGGCCCCTGGCTTACTCCCACACTCACTCACTCTCCTTCACTGCTCATCGGCGCTCCCCAAGAGCTCTCGATTGGCCACCCTTGGAGGGACTCCCCAGAGGGATCCTTCTCCCCATTTTTGTTGATCGTCGATCCCCGCTGACTTGAGCGTCGGAGGGTCTTCCGCGGAGGGCCACCCCAATGCCTCTCGCATGAGGACTTCTGTGTAGGTACGCCCAGAAGGAAGCCCAGATTAGGAGACCGGCCGCGCCCGAGTCGGAAGATAGATCCCGGCGGCAACATATCTTATAATTTTTTTCCTCTTATCTTCTTCACATACAAAAATACATGTTAAATATTATTAATTAATAATGCTATTATTTACTATCACAATTTATAATTTTTATTTTTATAATAATTGATGCTTACTGTTAGGGTAGCTATCATTTTATGGCTGGTGTCATTCATATGGGGTTTAATTTTGCAAATAAGAAATTTTACATAATTTCAAAAAAAATATTTATGTAATTTTAGTTGCCAATAGAATTCAGAACAAAGGCCAAACCAACAATCTCTTCTAATATTGTTTGATTAATAAATGAGTTAAGGTCATCTTTGAAGTTAGGATTATAAATAAGACACACATAAAATTATTGGCCTATTAATTTTCAAATTAGCTTCAAAGTTGATGCAAATGTGCCATTCCTTCTTTCAGCACAGCACATTTATAAAGCCATCCTTTTATGTGTTAGAATAAACATCATCTAAAAGTATTTATTTGATTTTTTTTGAAAAAAAAAGTTGATGAAAAGAGTTTTACTAAGATCGATTTTTTGGTTGAATTTGTTTGAATTACTTGGTTAAAATATTATAAAGAATGGGTGTATCATCGAGTGTCGACATGTCATTTGCTATTATAGATGTGTAAACCATATACGAAGGCTTGGGCTAAAAAAGAAAATATCATTAGGATTTTTTCATAGAAGGTGTAGGGAGAGATAGAGTGTATCTTAGGATGAGTTGTAGAGTAAATCAGCTAATGATATAGCAAAAATGTCATTTGAGGTTTTGCTTCTAAGTCCAACTTAAAAATAAAAAATGGGCTAATTATATTACTTGCTTACTATTATATGAGTTGATAGCGGTGGAAATGAAGAGAAAGTATTAAAGTATTCACTCCCTCATCTTTCTTAACTATATTGCAACACTAAGTATAAGTTACAACTTTACATTTATATAAAGTTATCTAAATGCACAAACAAAGAGGATATGAGCTTCAATTTTCCTTATGGGATATATTATTACTAATATACTGTACTAATATAAAAATTGATAAAACTATAACTTATAACCATTTATATATATATATATACATGCGCACGCACGCACACTTAATATTAAAATAATTATAATGTGTCTGAAATATGTTAGTTTAGGTCCAAGACATATCTTAATCAGAAAAATCATTCAATTTTATTCCAATAACAAATTAAACTAGGCCAAACAGAAAAGTAAAATAGTGCTATCAATTGGAGGTCTTGCTCATTCCATATACAAATACATATATTTGTAGTCTAATTTTATATAAAAAGTTATTGATATTATTAAATAATACTACTTTTTAAAATGAACCTAAATTCTCTTACCTATATGAAGTTTCCTTTGAAAGTTATCATCATATTCAAAACTATCCAGCACAAGTCATCTATGTTGAATACTATATTCATAATTTCATTCGTTGGAATCTATGTCAACCTAATGGTTCATCCTCATAAGTACTTCTTTATTTATTATATAAATTTATCTAAAGGATTATTGACATTATTTACTAATATTATTATTTTAATCAATAAATCTAATTATACTCAAAATGTTTTAATATAAAATAATTATATCTATATTCAAGTGGAGTACCATATTGAACACAATAAATTTGCCTAACTAAATCAAACCTCCATTAGTCAAGAGAAAGTAATGCTCTTTATTCCTTTTTCTACTTGTTTTGGTTGTGCCGTATACTTTTCTAATTCTTTGATGTTTAACTCAAAAAATAGTGAATCTCACGCATATTCTCACCTTCCATCAAATTTTTTTTACATTAAAAGTATAACACTTTAACTTTTTTTGATCTCACAAAAAAATTTGCTAGTGCTAAAAATTCTTTGACCTCATTTTATTTCTTTCAATATAATATAGTATAATATTTTTTATAATATATAAATTAATAATATATTATTTTATAATAGTATATACATATAATATAGTATGATTTTTAAAATGTTTTGAAAAACTTTGACAATGAATAAAATGATTCTAAAGTTTTTAAAAGCTACAATCTAATACATCCAACTTGTTAGTCCCAACAATTAGGTTGTGCACTCCTAATGGAATTTATTCATTGTCATAATTGATCGCAAAATATTCATCCAAAAGAAAGAAATATTGCCAACTTTTTGATATATTGTATACTCATTTTTTTTATTATCCTTTTGTAAGAAATTCTTATTCAGCAAATACCTACCTCCTATATCTATTCTCATTTCCCCATAATATTAGGTTGGACAAAGCCTGAGCCCTCTACATGCGTATCAACTGATCTTCCAAATATTTATAGCCCTTCGGAAATATGAAACAGTATACAAAGCATTGCTTCTAACTTGTATATAGGTTTTGATAATTCAATCCATGGTAGTATATCATTTATTGTTATGTTTCCATAATTTCCTTTCCAAGTTTATGTTCCAGCAATCTAGATCCAGATTGAAGTTTAACAAATTTAGTAGTGCATTCTCTATCTAAGGTAAGTCTACAAGATAGTAGATCCACACCTTTTGTATTCTTCCAAAATATAATCACCAAAAGCACATTATTATAAGAGTTTCTATTCTTATCTTCCTTTTGAACATCTAATTGTACCGAGTCCATAGTGTGCAAGATTTTTGCTATTCCTTAATATTGAGTTTTATTCCTAAGTTTTCTTAAGATATATTACAGACTGGTATCATCATAGCATCATAGTAATGATACCAACTTAGTTGCAATATCTTTAACAGGAAGACTACACATCCTATCATACCTTAGTGGAAAATGATTCTTTTGACTTTTATCATTAAGAAAAGGCCTTTAATCATTAAAAATATGCCTTTGCACACCTGTGATAGAGATGATGTTAGAAAAGGTTTTGGTGTGATCTCCTCGACTTGGAAAAATAGTGCAATGCATTGTTAAGAGATTTGAATTAATAAAACGAAAGACTTTATACAACATGAAAGGAGATCCTGAAAAAGGATATAGAAAAACTTGAAATAATATCGTAGGTGTCCCAAATTATAATATATATTTAGTGTTGATTATGTTATAATTAAATTGTAGATCTTGATATTGTCCTGGTTTGAAGTCATCCTAGCTATTCAGAGGTGCATCACACCCTTTTTGCAACCTCTAGCCTCCACCAATCTTTTGTTTCCTCTTCAAGTATAAAAGTAGCAAACATAACCGGGAGTTTCCTCTTCAATATCTAAAGGAATCTTCACTATTTTTATCCATCCTTTGACATCTAAAGAATTTTCATTGCCACAAAATATGATAGTAGCAGACCTTTTACAAATCCGAGAAGCTAACCTATTTGTTCTTCCTAGACATAGCATAAGGAAACTACTACTGCTAAATACTTTCATCGTGTAAGAGCACATAAATTTAGTTTGCCCTTTCTGAAGAATTAGTTGAATGTTCCATTAGCTTGGAGTAGTATGAATATATCTCTTCTAATGCTTTCAAGTTGTTGATGCTCTCAAGCTCTTAAGCTGCTGATCCATCAATAAATTTAGTTATTCGATGAAACCTTTATGCTCTATGTTGATCATCTATAATTTTAAAATAAATAATAATATTCTCAAGCAAGATAACACCTCAAATCAATCAAAATAGCATGATGATATCAAGATCTCGATATAGCAACTAACATAGCATTTCCATATAACCCTAAGCACACTCCCTAGGATATGATGACAAGCCCAAGCTAGCACGACAAGATGGCATAGCCACAGACAATATATGTAGACCAAAACTCCTCTTTCATGGAGGAGTACTATTGTCAATGGTCGTTATTATTGTGAAAAATTTCTAGATAGGTTGATTGTCTTAATGTGTAGTAATAAGCAATGATAAGGCTAGTCTTATTAGAATCGATATTGAATCTAAATTCTAAAAAAAGAAAGAATGACCTTGATCTCCCTTTCCACACTTTGATCCATATGAATTTCGAAGCCACCCTAGTTTTTTCACCTTTCGAATCTATGATTCATATGGATCTAAGGGTAAAAAGGATGATTGGATCTGAGTTTGGCTACATACAAGTGTAGTTGGGTCCAACTGATGCATACATACATGCATATAATACATATATACATATATACATATACATACATACTAATAATGAATTCAAGGAATGGTTCACTTCCTTTAGTCTTTTAAAGCACTTTTACATACATACTTTAAACCCAAATTTATAGATTTTACCTACATTTACATCAAAAGATAAAAACAAATGTCTTCCAAACAAAAAGAAAACTACCATCATGATAAAGAAACTTCACTATCAAGCTTAGGAAAAATTCCTGCAAAATGGTAAACGAGAGCCAGCTTACAAGCTCAATAGACCAAAATTTAGCCAAAATATTTTTCTAAGTTTTTTTTTAATTTCAAAAATATAAGGGTAATCACAAAAGTACATAACTTATTTTAAATTTTCAATTAAGTGCTATATATATATATATATATATATATATATTAATTGAGTATCGAAACTCATGCAAGTTTTTTAATCAATTATATTTTTTATGACAATTAACGATTACTTGACAAACTGCATGATGGTCATCAATGATGACTTGAGTATATGTTTTTTTAATTGAGTACGTAAACTTATAAAAGTTGTTCAATTGTGTATATCAACTCATAATTTTTTTATAAAATATATTAGTAATGCATCAAAAAGTCTATAATATATATATATATATATATATTTGAAGTGTATTTTTCTCATTAATTCATTTACCATTAGTCGAGTAATTGAAAAGTTATTATTTTGCTACTTAACCTTTTATGCATATGATTTTTTTATGTACAAATAGATAATAATATTTCTCCTTTAGCTTATTATGCACAAAATTTTATATATGAAAATTTTTAATTAATTGATTTGTCATGCATTCATGAGAAATTCTTGTTAGACTTAAACAAATATACTTAACTAAAAATTTTTATTAGTTAGTATACTCAATTGAAATTTTTTTACGAGTTGATATACTTAATCAGAAAAAAACTATACTCAAATTATCATTAATGATCGTCATATAGTTCATCAAGTCATCGTTAAAAATATACTTGATTAAAAAACTTACATAAGTTGATATACTCAATTGAAACAAAAAAATAGTATAATGACTCAATTGAAAACCCTAAATAAGTACATATACTCCTAGTATAATTATTCAAAAAAAATATAAAACAATTAATATATGAAGAATTAACCTCAGTTCTAATAGAATTCAACATATACTAAGTTAAGAAAACTAATGATTTATGGTCATGTCAAGGTGTGTCTACTCAAAAGTTCCTTTTTAACTTATTAGGAGTTCAATTTAAGAACACCAAAACCCAAATAAACATTTCAAGACCATCAAAACCCAAATAAACATTGTAAAACCAAAGTTTCAATTTTAGGTTCCAAACCAAGTATTCAAGCAAATTGTCAGCTAACATAATGGAATGCCTAACGCAAAATACCTGCCCTGCCCTAATTCATACTAGCTAGACCATAACTAACTTTTTCTCATATAAGGAGTGGTAAACCTTATAGAGGTTCAGAGTTTTTTACCTAAGGGCACCAAGCCCTAACTTGCTTAACCCATTCCAATTGATTGGTCACTTTCTCAAATTAAATTTTTTTTTTTCATGAATTGTAAAATAGTCATAACTTAAATAAACTTTTGAGTACCATTTATTTCTATAGAAACTAAACATTATAAATTTCAATTAGAACAAAGTCCACCCAATTTTATTAAAAATTAAGACCT
Organism: Calamus simplicifolius; assembly: GCA_900491605.1. NCBI lineage: Eukaryota > Viridiplantae > Streptophyta > Magnoliopsida > Arecales > Arecaceae > Calamus > Calamus simplicifolius. The sequence goes on from UESW01004722.1 coordinate 400,787, forward strand.
TTTGAAAATGAATCTAAGAATTTGCCCAAAAAATATCTAAATCGTAGTTTCTCAGCCAATTTCAAAAAAAACATGAAGGTTGAAGGCCATACAAGCTATTTAAAACACTAACATTCATCAAATACTTCTAATACAATACAAATTCAGAATTTAAATTAATTAATTAGTGAAATAAAGAATTTGATTAGAGAAATTAAAAAGATAATACAAAATTAGACAAAATAGTATATGATATTTGAAAACATGCCTTAAACAGCCAATGGGATACTTAAAAAAACATAATTAACATGATTCAAAGTTATGAATCGATTTACCTTGTGTGTAGAATGAAGAAAGCATATCCAAAAATTTAAATTGTGGATTGAATGTAAACCCTAGCTTTCTTTTCCTTTCTCTCTTCTCTTCTTTCTCTTAACACAAAGAGGGGCAAAGGTGTTGAAAATGAACGAAGATAGCCCCTTCTAGCCATCCAACTCAAGCTTTCTCTCTCTCTTGACCACTTACTTCAATTCCCTCACACCCCTCCATGATTTTGCCAAGTGAGACTCTTCATTGGTTAAAACATAATATCTTATGATGTAAATTTCTAGTTTACCCCTCAAGCAATCTTTCTATTCTAAATAAGTGTAGGTTCATTTACCATGTTGTCCTTAAAGAATCTTCTAATTCCAATCAAGTCTCATGCTCACTTACTAATATGCATTCAGGAAATCTTTTAATTCCAACAAAACCTAGGTTCTTTTTACTATTATATCCCCAAGGAATCTTTTTGATCTATATATGTCATAGGTCATTTAAATATAATTTTTTAATGTTAATCTCAAGTTAATTTAGCTAACCTTGATTAAGTTTATATTAGAGAATTATAGTACACACATATTTAATTTAGTCATACTTTAATAAGTAAGCATAATCATGAAAATGCTCTTATTATGCATAATCATGTGAAATTTTATTAGCAAAAAAGAATGTTCCTCAAGCCTCATGTTTGTCACATATTCATCATTTAATGTCAAACAAATAATAAAAAATCAAAGAGTGAGATATAAAGTAAAAACATAAGACATGAATATGAAATCACGCACACAAAACACATGAGAACAACTCAAGCAAGGTCCTGATCATCACATCATCCCTCAAAAAAATTCATCCCCAAAATTTTACTAACCTAAGCTAAACAACATATAATATCTATGTTGCATGTTTGTCGCCTTTTCCCAATAACCTATTCAATTCTATGATATTGCTATAGTACTTTTACTAATGGTATAGCTTTGTTCCATAACCCCTTCTCCTTTCTATCTAATATCTAAATTGGTTCCTTCTCTATAATGATATGTAAAATGCATTGGCCGCTTGGGACAAATAATGTGGTAGAGACACAAAGGTACAACTAATCCCATTTTTTATAGTATCTTAAGTTCTAATATATCGTTGAATAAACCTTTCAAATTTTCTAAACCTTAAGATATATATATATATAAGATTCCTTTTTTTTTTTTTTTGGAGATGCTTAAAGAAATACAATGTTTTTGGTTTGGTTTGGTAAGATCCAATGGCATGGCATGGCATGGCTGCACAACTAGTTCAAGCCTGGTATAGCATGGCTTGGGATTGGCAATCTACATCTAGTCCAGGGCAGGCATGGCACGTCCAAGTAACAACATGGTCTGTGTTGTACTATGCCAATGATGGAAAAATTAAAAGGGGATTATGATACTTAAATAAGATTAGCATAGTTTCAAAGAAATATAACAAGGACTCGTGATCATGATCAAAGAAAAAAGTTTAAAAAAGTTGAAGGGAGGAATAAATCCTATGACAAATTAAACAAAATAAGGCCACGTACGGTGCAAATTAAGCAATGAACTAATCATATGATAATGTGATTATTCATAGAAAACTTATCTTATTGTCATATTATTTCCTCTCTTCCATCCTCTCTTGCTTGTTTTGATGGGAAGAACTTGTGTGTGTGTGTGTGTCTATATATATATATATATATATATATAAGGCCATAAGTCTAGTAAATGGTCATATGCGTGTCATGGCATGACATAGCTACTTCACAGCTCGGTATAACTTGATTATGCATGCATGGCATGGTCAACTTGACTAACTCGAGCCCACTTTGGCATAACTAGTCTACGATTGACATTTTGAAAAGATTAAAAAAAAATAGAAAACTTTTTAAAAAAATAAAACTAGTTCAATTGACAATTTCTCAAAGTCCCAAAAATTAAAAAAAAAGAAAAAAATTCGAATTGTGAGCAAGAAAAAAAAAAAAAAATAATATATAGAAAAATATTTTATGCAAAAATAAAAATAAAAATCACTAGTTCAACTGATTGTTTTTATTTTATTTTATAATTTGTTTTTATTTTATTTTATAATTTGAATAAAATAAAAATTATTAGTCGAACTAATGATTTTATCTGATAAATATTTTAAAAAGGCATTATGAAAAAAAAAAATCAGCCAATCACCACCCGATGGACCAGCATAACGGCAGGGGTGGAAAACAGTGGCCACGTTTACACGCGTCCCGTTCCCATTGGTCTTGACACCAATTCCTTCCTTCTCATTGGTCCGTTTCCGGAGATGGTTTCGAATCGCTTTGGGTTTTGATGTATTTTCCTCCCCTTTTGTGGTTTTTGGGACTTTAGGAAGAACTATTATGATGTGCTGCAAGTTCCGAAGGGAGCTTCGGAGGAGCAGATCAAGAGGGAGGGCCTACAGGCCGGAAGCTTGCTTTGAAGAACCATCCCGATAAGAATCCTGGGAACGAAGAGGCGAACAAGAGATTCGTGGAGATCAACAATGGTATGAATCGAGATTTATGTTTAGTTATCACTTCCTTTTCTCTTCCTCTTCCTCCTCCTAAAGCTATGCGTTGGATTTACCTGAACTCAAAATCTCATCTTCTGTTGACTAGGAACTTCATCGCCCGACCCCTCCCCTTTTCTTTCCTTATAAATTTACGAGAGTTTTTCACTCATTTTGTGCTCAAAATACCATCTTCTTGCTTAAATTTATGGCTTTTAGCTTACGAAGTGCTGTCGGATCGTGAGAAGAGGAGTATCTATGATCGGTATGGCGAAGAGGGCGTGAAGCAGCCAGCATGCCAGTGGTCGTACTGGGATGATGAACATCCAAGACATTTTTAGCAGGTAAGAGGATATTTCATTTTTGAGGTTGTCCAAGATTATATTAAAATTTGAAGAGATCGAACTCAAAAGCAATTAATGCAAACTAATATAATTTTGAGAGACATCGGGATTGCTTTAATTGTTGTTCTACTGATCACTCAATTTACTGGGACCAATGTTTATCATCATTTTCCACACTCAGTCACATTTAGCACACAACAACACATCTTAAATTTATTTTATCCATATCTTAGACTAATTAATGCTTAAATCTTTCTTCCCATGCCCATCCTGAATGCAGTCATTGGCTCGTCATACTGAACTGATAATTTGAAGTGGTTGCAAACCTCATTAATTGGAATGGGAAAGAGGCTTCTGTCTTGTTTCTGAGAGTGAAAATAGGTAAAGAAACAAAGGAAGGACCTAATTAAAATGTTGATGCCCTGTCACTCTGAGATGTCTTTCCCAAGATGGTGGATGGTAATCATGATGATAAATCCTGAGTGAAGTTGTCATCTTTAAGGTTCCTGATATCTAGTTCATAAAATCTGAGCAGGAGCATGGTTCATAAAACCATTGTTCATTGTTCATTGCTTTTAAGAGGCAGCCCAGTAGGATGACTGATTAAGGGTCGAGTGATAAAACCCATTTGATCCACATCTGGCCCAGTTCCAGTCCATGATAATTAGGGACACTGAATTTTCATTACTACAGTTTCAGCATGCCTTGAATGGCTTTATGGCTCATTAGGTTTGTTGACCAAGACCATCTGCGATGGTTCAGGGGGTGAGAGCCTAATTATATATACAAGTCTTACTTGAGAACTCATAAGAGAACACGAGGATTTGCAAAATTATGGTCATCATTGCCAACGCATGCCTGAACGGGCGATGGAGAAGGATGCAACATCAACATTGAGTTGAGGACTTGAAATCATCTTTCTTCTAGTGGATGGGTCTATATAAAACTCAATCCACACCAATTTTTGTTTCAAAATCAAATTGGCAAATTAAATTAATTTCTTCTGGTCATCATGTTTGCTGGTAGTATACAAGGGACAAATTCATTTTTGGATGAACTGTTTGACTTGATATCATGCTGTATAAGATCCTTAGGAATCTGGGTGGTAGCCTAGGTGTTAGACAGGTCTCTGAAGAGTGCTAGGAAAGCCTCACGGGACCGTGGTATGTACATAGATGCATGCACACAAATAAATATTTACATGTTGGGAGAGGGGGTTTGTAGTCACATGTACGTATAACATGCATTGAACTAAAAGATATGTAGGTACAAGTGTACTATGAACATGTGAATATATAAAAATAAGCATACATATATTTGTATCTGTGCACGTGTGAAAGCCTCTTTATGTAATATCTTTCTTATATAGCATACAATGCTGAAGAACATCTGGCTTACATCAATTTTGGAACCTAAGGGAGGAAAGTTTGTGCCAATGAAAAATTAAGTACTCGAAGTTGAAGTGTTAGACAAATGACCTGAAAAGTTTTACCATTCAAAAACCTAGACCTGAGCTGAAAAAAAATTGGACACTTTACTACTTGAGCTAAGACAGTAATTATAGATATTTTTATTTTATAATTATTTTCATCTACAAGTATTGTAAATTCATAAATTAAAATATCTTGAAATTTAATTGTTATTTTTTAACTTGTAAGCCTTAGGTATGTGCAAATATTGATCTATTGAAATCATACTATGCCATATTGATGTCACCGTATACTGGGTGTACCGACATTGTACTAGTGTGGTACTGATATAGGGTCTAGTACGAAGATGGCGAACCTTGATTGAAATAGTTTAAATATGAATCTAATCTACGAATGCACGAGTGACTGTGTACTCAGTTTGGTGCCTAGGTGATTGTCTAGTCATCAAATCATTTGTGTGGGTGAAGGCTGGGTCCATTGCTAAGAGTCCCCTAGACAATCTGTCCGATATATTTTCAAGTCTCTACATATCCCATAGTTGAAAGTTTTTAAGATGGTTTTATCATAGAATATCAATTTTTTCTGCTGATTTTTAGACAATTTTACTTTTCTAATTCCTTTATGTTAGGTCACATTTCACAATCTTGTTTCCTCTTTGCTCCTTTGATAATTACAGTACTTTTATGGTGATTGTTGCTGGCTGTTAATGTGTTTGCAATAATTATCTTCCATATGCATAATGCATTATGCATATCCTGCCTTTTTGGTAAATTTGATAAGATTCCTTTGCATGTGTTGCATTCATACATTATCTCATGCACTGGATATTGTTGGTTTTATAATGTTATATCTAAATTACATGCATTTATATCAGCTTCCCTAATTATAAATCATGTATTGCTGGCATTGCTTACATACAAGGTTTCTTTCAGTTTCTTTGGAGATGGTAGGGCAGAAGAGGAGGAAGAGGTGATCGCAAAAGGTGATGATGTAGTTGTTGAATTGGATGCCACACTAGAAGATTTATATGTGGGAGGTTCATTAGAGGTAATTTTCATAATTGTCTTAAGGCCATTCACTAAAGCTTCTTTCACAAACCATTCTAAACTTCATTGCTAATTAAACAGTCTCAATTCTTTTTTTGGATCTGCTCTCCATGTGCAAAATGTCATTTCTTTTTACACCATTGCCTTATGTGAATTGTGCCTCTTGCTTTTCTACTCTCTGGGTGGTATCTTTTTGTTCAGGAGGACTTTTTGATTTTTGATATTTCTCTCTCTTGCTTTTCTCATTTATAATTGCATTATATCTAGGAACAAATGTTAAATTGATTTTGCATACTATGAACCAGAGGATACTAGCTGTTTAAGGCAATATATTACTTATGATTTCTCAATCACCTTATTTTGTCTTCTTCGATGAGATGTCTTATAGGTTTGGAGGGAGAAAAATCTTATAAAGCCAGCCCCAGGCAAGAGGCGCTGCAACTGTAGGAATGAAGTTCATCACAGGCAAATAGGTCCATGAATGTTTCAGCAGATGACAGAAGAGGTACTTTCTCTTTCAAAATATTCCTTGATAGGTATCTTCTTGATGTGTGGATGAGATTTTATTCAAATAAGTAGCAGTTTGAGCCCTCACTGCTTTTGGTGCCACTGGAAAGGTGATGGGGATAAATAACCATATATGGACTTCTATTCTCAAATAAAAATTTCACCTTCAAAACATGTTTAAATAGAAGTTTTATTTAAATTTCAAATGATTCTTTTCCAGGTTTATGAACAATGCCCAAATGTGAAGTTTGAGCGCGAAGGTTATTTAATCACTGTTGATATTGAGAAAGGGATGCAAGATGGACAAGTAAGCTGTTAATCCTCAAAATCAACTCAAATTTGGCATATATATATATATATATATATATATATATATATATATATATATATATATGTTAAAGCTGCTCTTCCATCTGATGTTCTGAACTAATTCAGATTTGTTGCACCATATATGCAATAAAATAATACATTCTTTCCTTCAATTCATTTGTAACTCATCAGTGACAATGTCTAAACCTTGCATAGGAATTACTTTTTTATGAAGATGGCGAACCTAAAGTTGACGGTGAAGCTGGAGATCTGAAGGTATCTCCCTCTCCCCTCCCTAAAAAGAAAAAGAAAATGAAATCTACTATGTCAAAACTAGTTTATTATTAAACCAATCATTTTCATGAGCAGTTCAAGATCCGAACAGCACCGCATGAGCGCTTCAGAAGAGAGGGCAATAACCTGCATACAACCGTTACAATTTCACTGGTAACAACTTTTCTTTAATGCTGTCCTCTTTTCTTCGACTAAGGTATATTTCTGATTTAGTTTACTACCATCATTGCAATGATTCATAGATATAGCCTGCATGTTTTAAATCCTAGTCATTATTTTATGGTAACCTAGAGCTGTGTGCTGCTATTATGATTTTAATCTAGCGTGAACTGATAATTCCTTCTAGTTCTTCCGAATAGCAGTGACTAGGCTGTCTGTTTTGACGTCAACTTAGAGAATGGATTTTGCAGTGATCCTGGATCTCTCATCTATTCATTTCCTGATGAAAAATACTTATTTATGTTATTTCTCTTATATTTCTAGCTTTGGAAATCAAAATTTCAATCAAGGCACAAACTTCTATTAACGGTCTGAAGGAGGTTGCTTTCAATACATAAATCTAAAAGCATTTGTGAATATGACCTTCTTCCAGAATATTTTTTCTGAAAATCAGTATTGTTATGAGGATGAATGGTATAATCACATCATACAACATGGCAATACTTGATATTGGGCAGTCCTGATTAAGAAGTGTGCATGCATGTGGGTGCTTGCAGGCATTGATGAATCAACTTGTTACCAGATTTATGTCCTGCCATAATTTTAGTATGAGGGACTAGCCCTATGTTTCCTCATATTCCTATGTCCAAAAGGAATAGGAATTGGCCTTGAATAGTTTTACATGTTGTAAAGTGATAGTGAAACAACCTAAGCAGAAACCTTCAGTGTCATGTTTTTATATGCTCTTGTTTTCTCTTGTAGTTTTTCTTTTTCTAAGAGAGGGAGGGGGGCACTTCTAGTATTTTCCCTTGTTGACAAAACTCACATTTTTGTTGCTCAAAAGTTGATTGTGGAGTAGTGAATTGCTTTAGGATGGGGAGATAGAGGCATGTACAGCCTAGAAAGCCTGCAAATTTGACCCAGTAAATTGCTAGTAGATCACTACAAGAAAAATGATTTTTCCCTACGATTTTCGTGCCTACAAATTTTAAATCGTAGGCAAAAGATATCTTTCCCTACGATTTTTTAAAAATCGTAGGCAAAGATTCTATAGCAAAAAAATTATAATACAAAAAATATTTTTTTATTTTAAAAATACTTTCCCTACGATTTTCAAAAAATCCTAGGGAAAGGCTCTGGACTTTCCACTATATCAGAAAATAAATATTGCGATGCAAAAATGCGTCACTAATGCATCGCTAAACTGGGTTTTGCGACGCATTCACGATGCAATTGTAGCGTCACTGTAAGTCTCGTCACAGAATGAATTTAGTCATAATAGTGTCGCTAAACAGCGACTCTCAGCGACGCATTTATTGCGTCGCAATATTGCGATGCAACGTCGTTGCGTCGCAATATTGCATCGCAAGATCGTTGCGTTGCAATATTTAATAATAATATTTTAAAATATTAGCGACGTAATTTCAGTCGCTAATGAGTCACTAATTAAATTTTTATAAAAAAATATTAAAAATTAAAAATTAAAACTGTTAAATTTAATATTGCGACGTAACCAAGTGCATCATAATAATAATATTTTAGAAATATTAGCGATGCAATTTCAGTCGCTAATACGTTGCTAATTAAATTTTTTAAAAAAATAAAAAAGATTAAAAATTAAAATGGTTAAATTTAATATTGCGACGCATTAAATTGTGTCGCATTATTATGACTCAATTGAATGTGTTGTAATATTTAATAATAATATTTTAGATATATTAGCAACATAATTTCAATCGCTAATGCGTCGCTAATTAATTTTTTTTAAAATATAAAATATTATAAATTAAAACGGTTAAATTTATAAAAATTATGATCAAAACATTGATATTGATCGAAACACTAATATTGATCGAAACATTCATCATTAAATTTTTAAAAATAATTAATATATTAAAATTTTGAAGTTTCCATGTACAACACATAAAAAGTAAAGAAAAAAATACATCAAGAATCTTCACTATCACGATCACGTGGTGGCTGAAAACCCTGCGACATGCAGCTAACCAAATCCCGCATGTGACGCATCTGCTCTCTTATGTCAGAGAGCTCATGCTGCAGGACTTTCGTGCGCTGGTCGAACTCGTGTTGAAGGACTTCCGTGCGCTGGTCGAACTTCTGCTGAATCTACTGCCGAACGTCCTGGCGAACCTCCTGCCGAACCTCTTCTATAATAGATCTCCGAATGTCCTCTAAACGCTCGGCAGGAATATCACCAGAATAGTGCGAACTGGAGGCCTACTGGAAAAAATATGTAGAAACTCTAGTGCCCAGACCATAGACCCTGCGGTCTCGTGGCTGGGCACCAACAGCCTCCAAAAACATACGTCGACTCTCCTCTGCTGAGAGTTCGACGGGCGGTCCCCCATCAGTAGAGTCGACCTGCGATGCCTGGGACTGAAGCTCCTCGACTCGTGCCTTTGAATTATAAAATCAACAATAAATGAATCAATAAATTTCTCTAAATAAAATTTTAGAAATTAAACAGATACAATATAAAGCTAATTTCTTACCGCAACCTCCCGTGATCATGTATTGACCCAGGAACTGTCCCTCCTGGTGTGTGTCGCCCTGAATAGACGAAACTCAACAGGATCTCCACCCTTCTGTTCAGACTACAACAACAGAAAGAAAAATTGATATAAATAAAAGTATTTGTAAATAACTAAATTAGTAATTAAAATATTTAAGTTTTCTTACCATGCGCGTCTGTGCTCCTGAATCGAAATAGACCCCGCAGTGTGGCGAGAGAGACCCGTGCCAAGACCGCCCCTCTCGGATTGGTGGTTCATGCTGGCTGATGCGAACCCGGGAATGTGTTTCTCTGTGCTCTGTTGGATCTAGATGAGCTAGTCTCTGTTCATGAGGCACTTGATTCATCAATTCATAAAGAGTGGCTAGCTGCTATGGAAGATGAGATGGAGTCTATAGACAGAAACCATGTATGGGACCTGTAGACTTACCGCCTGGGCGTAAATCTATAGAAAATAAGTGGGTCCTAAGATAAAGCACAAGACTGATGGGTCAATCGATAAGTACAAGGCTCATCTTGTGACTAAGGGCTATACTCATATGGTGGATGTGGACTATAAGCAGACATTTTCTCCTATGGTGAGTTTACATCCATTCGCTTGATCCTAGCTATAGTAGCTCATTGAGATTTGGAGCTATATCAGATGGATGTCAAGACAGTGTTTCTTAATGGATGCTTGGATGAAGAAATCTACATGGATCAACCTTTGGGCTTTGTGGCTAAAGGAAAGGAGGGCAAAGTGTGCCGCCTTAAAAGATCGATATATAGTCTCAAGCAATCATCCAGACAGTGGTACTTCAAATTTCATGAAGCCATTACATCGGTTGGCTTAACCATGATTGAGAAGGACCATTATGTATACATTAAGAAATAAGACGATGGGATTCTGTTTTTAGCACTGTATGTGGATGATATCCTAATAGCTGGAAGTTCTATATGGGTAATCAATTCCACTAAGGAGTGGTTGTCCTCTATTTTTGAGATGAAGGATATGGGTGAGGCGAATTTTGTGCTAGGAGTGAGGATCCTAAGAAATCATGCTAAGAAGTTTCTTGGTTTATCTCAAAAAACTTATATTCAGAAAATCTTGGAACGATTTTGAATGCACTATTCGAAACCCGTTGATACTCCAATAGAGAAAGACTGTACTTTAAGTATTGATCAGTGCCCTAGAACGGATGAGGAGAGAGAAAAGATGAGTAGGATTCTCTATGCGAGTGCTATAGGAAGTTTGATGTACGCTATATTGTGTACATGTCCTGATATTAGCTTTGCGGTAGGCTTGGTCAGTCGATACCAAAGCAACCCAGGGCTTGCTCATTGGGAAGCAATAAAGAGGATTTTTCGCTACCTTCATGGTACTGCTAATCTCGCCCTATGTTATTAAGGAGAGGATTTGAGATTAAAGGGTTTTTGTGACTTTGATTGGGCTGGTGATAGAGATGAGTGTAAATCTACTTTGGGATATGTGTTCATTTTTAGAGGTGGAGCTATCTCTTGGTGTAGTAAGAAATAAAACTGCACAGCCCTGTCCACTATGGAAGCCGAATACATTGCTTGTTCGGCTGCTGTCCAGGAGACCTTGTGGCTGAGGAGGTTCTTAAGACGACTCGAGATATCAGCCAGTGCTCATAAGACTATTCAGATATATTCCAATAGCATTGTAGCATTGCAATATGCTAAAGATTCTAAGTATCATGGAAGGTCTAAGCATATTGACATTAGATATCACTGCATTCGAGACATGGTCAAGTAAGAAGAGGTTACCCTTAGACATATCCCTACTAGCAGGATGTTGGCTGATCCATTGACCAAGCTCATTGCTAGAGATGTCTTCTAGACTCATATGAGGAGTCTAGGTCTGTATTGTATCTGACAAACAGGGATTGTATGGACATTGTAGACTGTGTTATTTATGTTGAAATGAAATGCTTGTTTTCATTATTATCATGATAAGTTTATTTTGGCAAGTACATATGTGTATGAATGTCGCAAGCTTTAATCAACCCACTCACAGAGGGATCAACCTGACACTTTTGTAGTGGGCAGGATGAGACTAAAGTAGCCATGATAGATGCTTGAGAAAATGCATGTGTTGCAAAATGCATGAGTTGCATAAGATATTGTATGAGTTACAGACTGCATGAGTTGTAGATTGCATAAGTTGCAAAATGGGCTACATAAATTATAATAATAAGTTGCCTCAGTTTGGACTGAGATGAGACTTAGGAGAGTCGAGTACGGAGTATGTACATGTATGTACGGTGAATGTATATTGATATGTCCATAGATCCGTGCTAAAGCATATTGTAGCCAAACTGGGAGCATTGGTGTGTGCTTGAGTCAGGCAACTTTGTGATAACTAGACTTGTGTTTGTACGGTATTTAAGTATGACATAGCCTATTGAGTGGAAGCTCCACCGTAGCATGCATTATGTTGCATATGCTAAAATCGATCCAGTAGGGGTAACAGGATACTCCCTCTCCGTTACCGTGTGAGCCCTACAACTATGTAGTGTCCTTGGAGTTGAGCCTATATCATAAAGTTGGAGTTCATGATGACTTCCTTAGCCTTATCCTCTAGGGTCATAGAATTAATACGGCCACATGAGATAATCCTAGGAAGTCAACTAGACAAAGATGGATTGGTATGAGTATTCAAGGAAGATTATTCGCGACCGTACCTTATTTGTTGTGATCCATAGCCCGGGCAATCATGTGCATGAGTTGCATATGATTATGGATAGATACTTGACTTTGTGTCTTTTTCAAGTACTGCTCAGAGTAAATCCTTGAGGGATTAAGAGTACTTGATTATGGTGTGATCAGATTTTTTGGGACACAGACAAGATTAGATTGCATTGTTTATGTACTGCATTAATTATTAACTTAATGCAGCATTTTTACTATGTGTCACTTTGTGTGAATTTCATTGGATCGCACACACCACTGCACTGCATGAGGAGAAAGGTGAGATGGCATTATGAGTAAGGTCCTGTATGGACGAGTGGGAGATTGTTATCAACAGCGGCCCCCTATTCTCCTTGCGGCTGAAATGAAGCCGCCCTCGTGGAACATGGGCGTCGTGGAACTCCGAGGCTTCGACCAGATGAGACGTCCACCCATAGCCATTAAATGGGGTGTCTCCTGGAAGAGCAAGATAAAGGGGAGACAAGCTCCCTGATTTCGGTAAGGATCCAAGTGAAGCAGAGAAGAGAGTTCTTCTTCTGCTCCTTGTTCCCTTACATTGCCTTCTTCCTCTTCGGCATCGTAGCCTAGGGGTGTGGCATCTCCGAGGACTCTTGTAGCCCTCCGATGACTGATGATCCTCGCTCGGAGTTTTCGCTGCGCTGCCGTGAAATAGGTGAGTCCCCTATTCCACGATTACAGCGATACCAACAATATGGATTGATTTGCTTTGCGGTTGACCATTGAATAAGTTCAGATCATGAATACTGAGAAACTTTCACATACTTTTGATTTCGAATGGAGTGATTAGTTGGAATGTTCTGTGAGCCTTTCTCCTTTCTTTACTCATTGCACATATTGCTATGAAATTTTACAAGGGAGAATGGGGACTCAGAGTGGAAGATGCTAATGGGTATTGGAATCAGAGGGATTTATGTGGCTGGCTTTTGCTATGATCATAATTTTGATGCCATGTCATGATTTGGGCTTTCTGAGCGGCTTTTGAAGGATTATATGGAGATTATTCTTGTTCTTTGAAGCAGTTCTGTTGGTGTAACAGGAGCATGGGGTTAAAATACATGATATCAGAGAACCACTAATGGTGATTATAGGGGATCCTCCTAGAAATTGATTGGCTATATATATTATTCTTGCCTTGTGGAATTGTTGTTGATCTATTCAGAGATTTATTTGTGTATGGCAAACTTGTCCATATAAGTTATAAAGGATTAAATTGGGGAATTGCTTTGCATGCCCAACTGTCAAATCATTGGAACTTGGAATAAGATAGCATTATTATTCATCACTGTCATGAATTTAGAATATTGTTATCCGTGAGTCATGAGGTCCGATTTCCACTCAGTTGTCCAGTCAAGCCACCGACCATCCATTTAAGAGCGTCCCAGCAATCAATGGTGAGTCGCTAAACTGTTGAGAGGCCCAACTCTAAAGCATGCTTTGCCATGGAAAATACATCACAGCTGATGTTGCCCAACTCCTAACTTGATTGGTCTGCTCAAAGACCTGAGCTAGCTCAGTGGTCACATCCTTGGATTTCAAGTCGGTGGCTAAAAGTTCGGATTCTTAATCATGTTTGTTATTCCTCAAGATTTTTGACCTGATAAGATTTTTGAACTTTTTTTTTTTTTGCAGTGCAAAGTATCTAAGAGCACCCAAGTGAAGATGGCATTTCAATTAATATAGCAGGAATCATCGGTTCCATTCGGACAAAGATTTTTTTACCTTTTATAAAGATAAAAATTATTTTTATCTAGCTAAAGAATAAAATATATATATATATATATATATATATATATATTAAAAGATAAATATTAAATTTATTAATATGTTTAGTAAAAAATTAATTATATTATTAATTTCATAAGTTTTATTAAAAATTCATATGTGTCATTTGTGGCGAAGCATGGATGGAGATAGGATCGGGATGGAGGTGAAGATGGATATTTATTATTTCCAATAGGGATTAAAAAATTCTTCCATCAATTGAAATAAGAATTATTTTTTTAGTGAAAACAAAGGTAGATATTGAGGTTTTTTCATTTGTTCTTATTCAAGAAATAAATGTTAAAGTTATTCATATATATATATATATATATATATATATGTGTGTGTGTGTGTGTGTGTGTAAAGAAATTTTTTTCTTTAATATACTGTTTCATATAAAACAATAAATTTTAACGATCAACGATAGCCATAGCCGATTCATAAGTGCCACATAAAGTAAGTCTTTGAGAGCCAATAAAAAAAAAAGCAGCAGCAACAGCTAATATACTGATCAATAACCATAAGTTGGGATTATTTCATGTATAAGTAAATAATATTGGGATAATTCTTGCATGATGTTATCAAAATTTTGAATTATCATGGAATATTACCTCTACATAAAGTAAAGAATTTTTTAAAAAAAAAAAGTGTCGAACGTGCCCTTATACAATTTTGGTTGTTACTTTTATGCCAAAAGGAATTCTATCAACAATAATAACTACTTCTTGTCGCATTTAAATCCTTGAAAGTTGATGATTTGTTCTTACGAGTTGAGCTATCACTCAATCGATTACTCCAATCTGTTATTTTTTTCTTATGACTCTTTTATTTCATTAATTCAACGGAGAAGAGTCATGCTTGATGACAGGACCGAATTCAGTGCTTACGCAATCTTTGATATGCTAGGCTGGGCCAAAAACATGACTACTCTTAGGCTTTCAGTTCACAGATTTTTATCATGACAAGAATAACAGATAAATTACTGAAATCAACACAAGCCTGTCATGGGTTTCTGCAATTTCTGAAAATTCATAGAAATTGGATTATAAATAGAAGCTATAATAATAACATGTATTCTTAATAACAATAATAATAGAGGTAATGCCAGACGACCTTATAAGCAGCTTTGCATCAAGTTTTCGCCTCTGCTAATTGACATTATCATCCACTCCAGTTCCACGCTCACAAAGTAACGGAAAAGTCTAAAGCGGTACGATGCATGAAGATGTGTACCAGATGTACCCATTAACCATGCACTCGTGCAGGTGTATGCTCGATGCACAAAATTGGGCTGTGGCATGCATGTCCACACAGATGCACGGCTAATGGCCACACCCGATACATGCCTTCGTGCATTGAAAGCGATGCACAAAGACGTTTTCAGTAACATATGGTGCGGCCCAAGCACGAAAGGTGTTGTCTTTGCTCCTAACATATTGTGAATTCCTATTTCTAAACATAATTTAAATGACGGCATTTTAACATCAGAGAAATGTCCAGATTGCATGCCAAGTTCTACTAAACTGTCATCATATTTTGGCTCCTGTCACACATTTAGCAAGTCCATTTTCCTGCTATTGTACCATATGGGCCATCAAAATATAGAATGATATCAGGAAAATATTCTTTATTAAATCAAAGAAATTGACATAATTTATGTGAGATTGCAATTTAACTCTTACAGTGCTACACCAAAACCAATGTCTGTGCACCTCTACCAACATTGAACCTTAAGAAAATTGCAAATCTCTTCCTCGATCAGTCTTTCTTCCATATGAAACAATAATTTAAAGAATCGATCTTGTGAATCTTCACAACTGTACTAATCTCCCATATTCTGGAATAACGGGTTCTTCATGTGTTATCAAGCTCCAAGGCACTTCTAACTGATAACAGAGGTCCGTGCGCATAACTTTCGTGATTTAGGAATATGACAATAACCGTAATGTCATCATGGAAATGCCGGCGAACCTTCTTGTCAATATTCCTAAGATCCGAGTACCGTGTCTCTCGTTTTCTTGCTGCTTCCTGAAGAGCAGCTTTTATAAGTCTTTTGGCACTTCCCTGTACCCAATATAAAGTTTTAATGGTAAAGAACCAAGGCAAATGAAATACTAGAGAGAATTCAGACAATAACATAGAGCAGCATGGAAATGGATAAAGAATGTACAAAGGTGAATTTTGATCTAATTTAACCAGTAAATCAGCATCAGATCTATTTACCGAAAGAGCAGGCAAAATTAACGTAAAATCTTCATTTTGTAGCAACCAATAGGGTTATAAGGATCCAAAGATGCAGCACAATGAGGATGTCAACAGGGTGTAAGTTCTAGTGCTGCTAGCTAGAAGAAATAAATGATCTGCTCAGATACAATCCATCCTATAGCTTAATCATTTTTTCTTATAGAAGAAAATGCAACTAGATATTGGAACTCGTCGTACATCCCATTGTCAAACATATATATATATATATATATATATATATATATATATATATATATATATATATATATATATATATAATAGAATAAAATTAAAAATCATCTATATCTCGGAGTGGCTAACAACAATTATCCATACGTTACCTGAACACCAGCAACAGTCTCAGATTAATACCGATCTCAGCCATTTGAGTAATTGTTGAATGACCTGTCTCAATGACAAAACCTCATTAAAAGCAAGTTTTAAATATCTGTGGGACAACAGGACATCTTATCGTCCTGGGTGTTGGGACAGGATAAATTGGGAAACAGACTGGGAAGGGATGGAGTGAAGGGATAGAGTGCCAATATGCAGAATGTCTCCTTCCATGAAAAATCAGGACGGTCTCCTCCCATGCATTTAAAATCTTGACTAAAGGTTTATCAATCTCACTCCATTTTGCATCCTTGAAATCCAGGTCGTCAAAATGTCTTAAAACAGGCAAGGGACAAACCCTTCTTGAGAGTTGGAGAGATTCCTAAGGTAGTGTTTGATTCCCAAAATGCTATCCTTTGGATAGTGTACAGGATAGAGTTTATCCAAAGGATAGCTAAGGGAATAACCACCTTTTTTTAAATAACTATTTTGCCCTCAAGGGATAACTTCAGCTATTCCTGGGTTTCCTAGAGAATAAGTTCAGGGGATAACCCATGGTTAACCATTCCCTTCTGGTTAACCTTTTTCATACTTATCCCTTGTAGTTATAGCTTTTGGTAATGTTTGGATATTAAAAAGTTATTACAGGAATAGGAATACGAATTCTTCAGGAATAGCTTATTTCCCTTATTATTCCAGATTTTTGTTTGGTTTGAAATCCGGTATTCCACCTTATTCCAGTGCAATTAATGCAGTGTTATTCTAAATGGTGTTTGGATGATATGAAAATAAGCTTGTATTCCATTAGGAATAGATGAAGATTTTTTTAGAAATCTCAAAAATACCCTGACCAAATGATAAGGATGAAAATGGATTATCAATTTATTTATTAATGTAATTACTTAAATAAATTATTCTTTATTAATTAATTTATTATTACGATCTATTAAAAGTTTGCATGTTATGTACATATATTAGTAACGGTTAGTAAGAAAAAAATGGATTACTAATATATGTTATGTACATATATTAGTAACGGTTAGAAAGAGAAAAGTGGATTATGTACATATATTAGGCTCCTGAAACCCTAGCCTTGGGGAAGAAGACGAGAAGGGATCAAGTAGAATGGCCGATGAATCAAAGAGCAGGTAATAGTCAAATTTTTTTTCAACCGCTACCCTTGGAATACGGTAAGTGGGAATAGGGCTATTCCATTGGAAAGCATGGAATACGAATTCCAGAATAAGGATGTTTGACCGGAATACCAATTCCTACAAAGCCCACCACCTTTTTTTTCCCTTGTTTGGGAGAATAGAATGGAATAAGGCCCTATTCTAGCCAGGAATAGGGCATCCAAACACTCTCCTATTTCAAACACAGCCTAAGTAGTTAACCAGGACCTCTAGATATTACCATAAGACAATGAAATGTTGTTCTAGACAACCATGAAAATACCAGTATGATACCCAATGTATGAATCCACCTTCTCCAAGCTTTGAACGTGACCTGGAAAGGGGCAATCCCTGTAGATAACTAATGCATTGGTATACAAGACACAAAGCTGAACTTAAAGCTCTAAACTGAAATTTCATGTGTTTGATGAGTTAATTACATAAAGATCATAATCATATTGTCCGATCCCTAGTGGAGTGAATTTTGCAAAAATGAAGTCAAAAACTACCAATGATATAATAAAATAGAATATTTCTCCAAAAAAAACTAAATATTAAGAAATTTAAACCCCTTCATGGTTCATGAAATTTTATTCTCCAAATACCAAGCAGATAATCCAAATTAGATGGTGGGCCCTACTCTCTCAACCCAACCCATCACCACTCATGAATAATGGACCCCACTCTCTCCACCCAACCCATCACCACTTGCACTCACCAAGAGGAGGAGAGGAGGGTGGTGGAGTCCGTGATAGAAAATTTGCTAAAATAGCCTTTTCAAAATAAGCAGGCCAAAAGGGAAGGATTCTACCATACAAAGCAGGGCTCCAGGCCAAGTCTAGACCACTGCAACATCATCTGAATCCCCAGTTTTACCTACAATTCTGGAGAGTTCTAGATACTAAATTGGTTGAATATGATCCTGTTTCTCATAAACAAACCTTCATTTGGATTCCAATGAGAACATTTGTTATAATAAAACCTTAAGCCATTAAAACAAACCATGAAATGCAAATCCTGAGGTGTTACAAAACAAGTAGGTAACATTAGCTCATTGAAAATGGACGAATATTTCAACTCCATGACAAAATTCAAAGCACCAAATCAGCTGGTCTCCCCTAGTTTCATAACACATTTTATCTTTACAATCAAGACAAACAGAAAAGGTGGACGTAGGATTTCCGTGTCAAGACCTTTACTGCAACTATGAATACTTATGGCAGATCCACTCTCATGAGGAGCATCTGCTAGCCCTCAAGAAAAAATACCAGCGCAGCAACTGCTTATTGCTAGTAGAAAAAGCTGTTGATTAGGAAAAGAATCTCATGACTGATTGAATTCATTGAAGAAAAAGAAATTTGGCAACATTACCAGATGTGAAATCATTTAACCGAATATGCTGCCTATTCTGAACTAGCATTCATCTCAGCCAAATGCCTGCATCAGCAGTTCTACATGTTTCGTCCCCGCCCCCCAACCCCAAAAAAAAACAAGACAAAAGAAAAAAGATGGCAAATCTAGACGCATGCAAGATAAATTTCTAAGACTATGGATAGGATAAGAACTCTGACTGAGAAGAGGAAAGAAAGGATGGTAATTGTCACTGCAAGTGCTATAAAATAATTACGAATGATACAATGAAGCAATAAAAGATAAATACAAAAGTTATTTGATAATAGGCACCTGGAAGATATCCAAGCATTCTGTATGCTACTGGATGAGAAATTAGCATAAGTGCAAAAGAAAAATTATTGCTACTGGCACCCAATCTTTCTGAAGACAACATATGCAAGCCACATAGTATATGCATCCAAAGTATTTCAAAACATTATTGAAATTGCACAGGAATCTTGATAATAGGCACATTCCTAACCATACAGGAGAGCAATCAGGTACGATGAAAACAAGTTAACATAGCAAAACACCCAAGTACCTAGAAGGATGCTAACACATTCAAGTTATGTTTCACCCTCTTATAGTTTGATGCATATTGTGCTTAAATATCATTTTGAATACCTTATCAATTCCAATAAATTTTGGTATTGTATTATCGAAAAAGCTAACTTGCACAAAAGTCTCTGAATTCACAATTCACTCTCTGCCCTAGATAAAGGTAACTTATTTTGTGGTCCAAACTAGTGCAAGATCCACTACAAACTGCATCCAGTATGACATGACGTAAGATCAACTTCCCAGAGATATCCTCAATTATCAATTTTCTTGCATAGCTAACTAATATAAAATGAAAAATGTAAATCCCTTATTATATGCAAAGGTATTTCTTAACATGTTGATCCAGAAGGTATTTTTCCAGTGGAATTAACTGCCAGATTTTCAGCAAACAATCTAAAATTAAAATAAAAATTAACATAGTATACCGCAGAATTTCAACAAGTCTAGCTGATTGTGTCCTGCATATCATTTGATATACATGTGTATCAATCTACGCAAAAATATATGATGAATGTTAAGCAAATAATTACAAAAATGTACATTTCCATAGAACTGTGGATATATGTGCATATAAGCATTTGTCTGTGGCCCTCAGCTTGCCATATGCATCAAAAAATTTTTTGCAAGAGTTTATCCTCAAGAAAGATGCAGTGATGCACTACGTAGAAAGAGAAAGACTAAAAGATTATAGAGAATTTATCAGAAAAAGGAAAATGAAGTGGTCAAAGTTGGTAGAAGTCTTACAGCACGTGGATAATTGTGAACAATTTCAACTGCTTGCTGATTACTTAGGTGTTCCCATAGACCATCTGAGGCAAAGATGAGGAAAGAATCACTTGGTTGAAGATGGTGAGAGATAATAGATGGATTCGCACTCAAGATAGGCATGTTCATTGGTCCAGAAATTCTGAACTTTGCATTGATTGGTTCTCTGTTATACTGGGCATGTTTCATATATGCATCACCTATAGATCTAGAAACCTGCAATGAATGCAATAAAAGTATTGACCACACAAAATTCGTAATTGAGAATGTATATCAAGGTTCAGTAGTTAAAAAATTTCAGACTTTGAACCAAAATATTATTTTTCTACAAAACAGAACACCTATTACACAAGACCAGCAGTCAAGATATTAAATGATTGAAATTTAAGTAAAAGAGGGATAAATCTGCAAAATCTCCTTTATATGTTACTGCTAAAACCACATATCCTAAAAGTATCAATAAGCAACTGCGGTATTTTATGGTAACAAGACAAAGCCTATATCCATTGACTATCTCCCACACAAGATCATAATCAAGAGGTCCAGATTCATAACACAAGTGGCAAATCATCAAGGGAACACAGAACACTTCTATAGGAAAACAGAATTGTAAAGAGCTCAAATTTTCAAGATACATTGCTATCCATTCATCAGCTACCTAAATACCTGGAACCACAATGTTTTAAGCATAAAATGTCAGAAAATATCCAAATCCACATTTTATGCATGCTTTATTAAATAATGTGGTTACAACATTATTGAGAGAACAATAAGGATAACCTTATCTTGATGTCAATAGCTACACGACTTCTAGCATAAAGGTAAATTAACAAGAATACATTATTTTGAAGTTTGGGCATATATTTGAAATAGGCCCCAACAGGTTACATTACACCATTGGAAAAACTCAATGGTGCTGACTCCTCCATTTTTAACAGATTTCCAAGGTACCCCAGCCATGGACAGGTTTTGACTAATGGATGATTTATGATTAGAATTCTTCACACTAACAAGAGTTTAGCACAGGTTTTGATGGATAGATGATCCATGATAACAACACTTCACACCAAGTATAATCGACATAACAAAACTACAATAGACAGCTATATATATTATGGGTCTCAAAAGCTACAAAGTCAATGATATAAAATTTCCTCCTACATAAGAGTTCTGAAATATGATAAATAAACAGAATACTGAGTGTGTTTCAAATTGAATTTTCTGCATGTGGTCCACAAATAAGGAACCATGATGTAGCCCAAGTAGAACATAACTGACATTTGACTAATATTAGATTTCCATATTTTGTCTATGCATGACATCTATAGCCCCATTATGTTTTTCTTATTAAAAAAAAAAAGCTTAAAAATTATATGATATAAGCAGCAAAAAAGAAGTTTGATTATACATCAACGAAATTCAACTCAAGACTTAGATTAATTAATTCGAACTGTTCCCCACTTCAGATAATTTGGCCTCTTAACATTATATCCAACTGGTGCTAACCAATATATT
This sequence comes from Calamus simplicifolius, assembly GCA_900491605.1. Classification (NCBI taxonomy): domain Eukaryota; kingdom Viridiplantae; phylum Streptophyta; class Magnoliopsida; order Arecales; family Arecaceae; genus Calamus; species Calamus simplicifolius. Next base: position 422,690 of record UESW01004722.1, read on the forward strand.
CATGATTGATTTTATAAACATGGTCTAGTCCATGAATAACTCTGCCAAGACTAGTCCCAAGCCTAGATAAAGAAGGAGGGTTACGTTAGGTAGCTAACAGCCAGCGTAAAACTTCGTCAGATCCTCTAAAACATGAATCTACTAAATCAAACTAGGAGAAGGACTAAGACATCCCCGTTAAGAGACATATTGCACCTGCCTCCAGGTGTTTCGGTGCCGCACTAGCATCCGGATGCGGTGATAAATGAGCAAGGGCTACACTACGAATGAGTACGGATAAAAAAGTGTATTGACTTAGTCCTAAATAGAGTAAAGTCGAGGAAGCAGATTCATATAGCTGACCCTATGTAGTTGGAAAAAGGCTTAGATGGGTTGAGTTGAGTTGAGTTGAGTTGTCTAGTCCATGAATATCATCCAGACCATATATCTAGCATAGTTCTTCATATACTCTTAATACTCTGATCAAGTTTTCTTGAATCCACTTTATATTCAAATCCTTCAAATCATAGCCAATCCACTCTTCTAATTGGTTACCACACAAACTTGTAACCTTCAGTATAAAGAACCAAGCTATCCTGATGCCTGCTGTTCTTGTAGCCAATATTCTTGCTATTCTTTAAGTTATATGGTCACAATGCAGCTAAATAACTTACATCTTGGATTGGACTGAAGAACTAAAGCAATAAATTTGCACTTTTAATATTAACATACACAAATCACAAAAGATTTAACACTACTAATTTATGATTCTACTGCACAGTAACATTAAGTTTCTTAATAATTGTACCTACCAGAAGAAAGAAAAATTATAGAATATTAATAATATTGTTTATTGCATGATGATGAAAAACCAATGGCCCAAGGAAATGATGAATAACTCAAAATCATAGCAACAGACTGAAAATTGCTTGAACACTCCTAGTAAAAGAAAGCATAACAGTGATCAAACATCCTTTCATTCAAATATTGACATTTCCTGCCCCACTGTGACGTTTCAAATATAAGATGTCCTAGCAGTTTAACAGGATCCATTTTAGAGGTCCAAAATAGATCACAGGGAGGTGTTTGGATTGAAGAGGGCAAACTACTCTTGTAGGTCAAGGTCATTAAGTTTCACCTTAAAGTTTGTAACTAAATTGGAATTAAGACAAAAAAGGGAGGGTCAAATTTTAAATGACAACAATGAGGTATGTCTTCCCTTTTTGCCCTTGAGGGAGTTAAGCAGTATGGTAGTGATATAGACAAACGAACTCAGATACCAAAACCAATGGCATGCTCTTTCCTTTGGATAGGTTTTTCTTGAGTCTAAGTACCAAGAATGTTTGAACAAGATTCTGAAACCCCCTAACTTACGACTTCTAGATTTCCTTATGGTGAGCCAACAACAATGTTAAGAAGGGGATTTGGGATATAGCACTTCATTCACCCAAGTACATCATGATTTTTTCAGAAAGACTGAACAAATAGAGAATGAATTTGTGCTTCTTGAAACCAGTGATTGAAACATTGGAGTAACAATCCCACATGTAGGGTAGAATGGGAGGGAAAAAAGGAAATTATTAGTATCTCAACTTATATGAAATAGATTTTTAGGTCATATCATTGTTCACATACATTTTTGGGCCCCTACCATGTTTAGTATTATTGCTCAATTTTGTCCATCTTTTGGTAGCCTTCTCACTGGTCATCTTTGTTGCTTACACACAACCCCCCCCCCCCCCAACCCAAAAATAAAAAATAAAAAATAAAAAGTGTATGTTAAATATATACATGTGTGTGCGCGCGCACGCATGTAGAGATAGACTTGGCTACACACACAAATATATATATGATCTGGTCATCTTCCTCATCCTCGGATCCACACAAATTCCGAAGCCACCTTACTTTTTTTCATCTTTGTAATCCATGAAGTGTGTGGATTCAAGAATGGATGAGGTGACTGAATCTAAGCTTAGCTATATTTGAATGTAGCCAAATCTATATATGTGTATGTGCGGGCACGCACGCATGTATACATATTAGGGATGATAATATTTTTTGTTTAGCTGTTTACCCGGCTGATACCATTTCTAACGGATCAAGAAATTTCCAGTCAAAACGGCTTAACAGGTATGAAAATTACCCATTTAACGGCTAAACAGGTAAATGGCCAGGGATGGTATCCTTCGCCCCATCCCCGTTTACTTGTCCCCTTTTCGTCCCCGTTAGCTTTAATATAATATATTTAAATTTTAAAATAAATAAATATATATACTAAAAAACCCTAGTAAAACACGTTTGAATCCTGCCTCTTCTCTTCTTTCACGCAGCCACCCTGAACATCAAAGCCAAAACCCTAGCGAACTGATCTCTCTCCCAGTTAGTATTTTTTTAAGCTTTCAGTAAATTATAAATTTAATGAAATAATTTTATTTTTTTTATGTAAATGGCCAAACAGGTACCCAATGGGTATCCGTTTACCTGACCGGGTATCTCCGTCCCTGCCTCATTAACTATAACGGCTTAACGGAGCAGGGAACAAGGAAATTTTTCCCAATAGGGACGGGGACCAGTAGAGGTCACCCCGAGCTGCCCCCGAGCCATTGCCATCCCTAGTACATATATATGTATATATATATATATATATGTGTGTGTGTGTGTGTGTGTGTGTGTGTGTGTGTATTGGAATAGCTGTCTCATAAATAATGAGGTTGAATGCCAATATAAGGTGTATGTTTAACTTGAAAAGGTGATTTGAGGACTCAACATCCAAAAAAACATATGAATAAGACATGAAAGTGCCATGTCATTAAGTGAGAAATGGAGCAAATTGTTGCAACTTACAAAAAAATAATAAACTAAAAAAGCAACACCGTGAACAATGGGAAGAGACTTTGAATTTGGAGCTCATTGTCCATTTTGGAGATGTAAACTATGAAAGTGATAAGCAAATGTCCAATATGTAGTTGAGTATGAAACCAAATGTAGCAAGAGAAAAGAACATCTAACGCAAATAGGCGTTATGTTTAAGGAGTGGGTAGTCACAAATACATGTATTAAAAAACATATAATAATAATATATATTGTTACTGAAATATACTTCTTATCTGGCCGATGATCGCTAGTAACGTAGATGGTATAGTAACAGAATGTGATGAGAAAGTACTGAGAAAATAGATTACAAACTTTGGAACATCTATTTGGGTTATTCAAGAGGGAGTTGTAGAACAATAAGGAAGCATTGATGAAGACTAATTAGCACATGCTAGTCATGCAAGAGGTAGCAATTGCTTTGTCTAATAATGCACTAGGTTTCCAAACCCTGTTGATTTCTTTACAAACACTACTTTTAGGCTTTAGTTCCCTTAAAGAAGTAAATCCTTGAGATTAACCGAATAAAGGTTTGGATGTATTTATACATTATTTCCACTCACAAATTTCTTGTGAACAAAAAAATAGCTCATACCAAAGATTTAATTTTGGTGGAAGTTCAATGATTTTCATTCAATCTCATATTGGATGTCATAAATAACTTCACAAGTCTAGAATAGTGATACCTTATGGCTGAAATATCTGAAGGTTTAGAATTTGGTTTCAAGTATGTTGCAACCTTCTATGGTCAACTAGTTAGCATGACCTATATATAACGGCTAAAAGGCCAATGCCAGAGAGATTCTTGAAAGATGTAATTCTTTTTATAGCATAGACTTTAGTGCTGCTTGCAGAATTCAGCAAAAAGATCTAAATATTTACATTGTTGTCCTGAAAGACTATTTGCCCAAATTCAACTCTGGTTCTGAAACTGAGCTTTAATTAAAATGAAAACTCTTTTAACAAATCATAACCCTACAGGACGTGATATGAGAGTTGACTTTTAAATCCATGTCAGAATAACTGTCAAAGTTGAAAGTGGCATAAAGTATATTGTAATAACTTTTTCACAGGATAAACGTTTTAATATATTACCTGTATGATTCCTTTGACTCTCCAAACTCCATGTTTAGGGACAACAATCTGAGGATCATCTGGGAATTGGGCCTCGAGTTCCTGCCTCACATCCTCCATGCTAGCATTATGTTCAGTGGATAGCTGTATTGCAGCAATTTCATCCGTGCCACCGACCTTCCTTCCAAGAACTACACGGGAATCTCCTAAATTGGCCACATAGAGAGTCTTTTGGCTGATGACACCAACAAGACAGCATGAACCCATGGTTGCTATATCCGGCTGGGAGCTCCAAAGCTGGGAAACAAGTGCAATAAACCCTTCCTCTGTAGCTAGAAAGGCTCTTTGAATGCCATCAGATGTCACACCCTGTGGTCCAGATGCAATCTCTGCATAAACATAGCACCTGATGACTTGGCAGAGATTTCTCATAGCCATATCCAAAATCCAAATTTTGGATGCCAAGAAGCTACTTTACAACAAAGCTACAGCTCCCATGCCAAATTAAATACATGGCTCTTTGATAAGGACAAAGACTGCATGCAAGAAATAATCAAAAAAAGGGTAAAGAATCTACACTTCCAAACTTATTTAAACGCATTCTGCACAAACCGGACATCCATGCAAGCTGATTGATAGCTTCTACTCTTAGAAATTACTGGCAATTTCAAGTGTCCATGCTTTTGGAGTTAAAATTTCTAAGTGCATTAATACATCTTAATAATTACTCATATAATTGAACAGAACACCCAGACCTTAAACTAATATCAATACTCTAAATCTTGTGAGACTGGGACCATCCCGATATTTTTATGAAACAGAAATGCGCTGTCATCCTGCGTCGTCCCGATATTTGGAACAGATGTCCCAAGATACTATTGAGATGCTGTGATGATTATGGGACGGACCCGAAGATAACCCAGCGTCCCTGTTTGAGATTTAAAATCATGAACATATTATCAAAAGCTTGAACTATTTAATCAGATATTGAAATTGTCATCATGAATTATCATGATAAATGATGCAACCATTCCATCAAAACTCCTACAAACAAGACATTCGAAGCAGAGCCTAATCGAGTGAGACAGCAAGGAGGGAAGTTCTCGAATTTAATCAGCAAAATAACAAAGCCATCAGGTGGTCGAATTCGATGCAGGCGCAGGAATCGAGCAGGGTCGAGGAAGACGAGGGAGAATACCTCGGAAGTGGTTAAAGAGATGGTCGCAGACGTAGCGGGCGGCTTCAGGGCCGCCGTGGCCGTCGTAGACTCCGACGAAGGTGCCGAAGGGCCCGGACTCGATCTGGCTCTGGTCCTCGAGAACCTGGTTGGCCTGCACGACGGCCATGGAGAAGTCCCCCGCGGCGCACCGGCCCAGGTCGCGGTACCACAGCAGCCCTTCCCGCCCCTCCCTCCCGGCGCCATCGTCGCCGCCTCCAGCACCGTCATCGCCGCCACGGAAGGGCCTCCAGCACGCGTACAGCCTCATCAGCGATCTCAGCATCCCACATCTCTCGGCTGAGCCCGAACCCCACAACCCCGGAAGAGAGAAAAGGATGCAGCACACCCTAACCCTAAGGAGCGAGGGCGAGGGCGAGGGCGAGGGCGAGGGCGAGGACAAGGGATTCGATATCTTGGCGTCGACGGGGAAATGGGAGGCGGTGAGGTTCTTGAGGGTAGAGAGAGGGGGAGACGGCAAAGGAGGGCCGGCTCTTTGGTTTTTTTTTTCTTTTTCTTTTTTTTCTTTTAATACTACTAGGTGTCATAGGCTACCGGTTAGGTCTCCGCTCCCGTCCTACGTGGACATCGTTGGTGGGACCCGCCTAGCCCACCGAATCTACACCAATCAGAGAACGCCACATCATATATACAGGCGGAGTGGTGAAAATAATAAGTGATGGTAGGAGTGGGCGGGGATAGCGATTTCGGACTCTGGAATCCGACTTCATATTGAGACCCAAAGAAGTGCCTCTTTGTATCTCGGATGGGGTGTGAAATGGTGCATCTTCCTTGAAGGACACATGAGTTGGATCATTAGTGAGACCGTGCTTTGAAAAAATAAATATTACTATTTACAAATTCATACAAACAAAAAAATATTCATCACAATAGTAAAAACTCTATCTATATTAATTGAAGAAAAAATGGATTGAAAAAAAAAAGCCCTATCTATTAAAATCCTTGAAGAGAAACATGCCTTCATATAATGTAGTAGCAATGGATTGGTGCAGTAGTATTTTTCTATTTGTTTGTCAAATGTTTTGAAAATTTTTCACCCTCCTATCACATTAATAGAGTTGTTAAACTCTTCAAAACAACTCTTTATGCATGAGACTGATAAAAATTGTGGCATAGATGTGTTAAAATGAAAATATATAAATGATTTTTTTAAACCATGAATCATGATAAGAGTGTCTATCATAACTCTTTAATTAAGAAACAAGCCACCATGCTCCAAACTCAGTAGGGTGCAGTCTTCAATGGTTGTTAACTGAAATTTACAGGCAGAAGTTTCTAATCACAGAGTCCCATTAGATTTGGTCTTCTGAAGCGTGTTGAAAGGTGATGGAAAGTGACAAATTGGATTCTCTCTCTTGCCAAGACTGGAGATTGGGCTGGCCTTCAAGGTGGATTGCAGCCAGGCTCATCAGAGAGGTCATGCACTTGAATTTGTAAGCCCATTCACAGCACAGCAAGTGAAGTTCATCAATCCAAACTCAACATGGGTGACATAAATTATGTGACTGTTAAAAGTAGACAATAAATCTATATCAGAGAGAGAGAGAGATACACACACAAAGAGAGTAGCTCATCACAAGAGAAGAAAGCTTGATCACAAAACTCAAAAACTACTATCTTCAAGCACTATTTTACAATTCAAATGAGAAAAAAAGCTGAAAACTGATAACTTTTTACATTAGAAAAAGAAGGAAAAAGATGAGAATATTTGGAAGCTCATAAAGCTGCCATCAATTGATTAATAAAAAAAGACCATATCAGAGCCACCACCCAGTTCTTCTGTCCAAGGAAGATCCACTATCAGCTTTCCATCACTGCTCCACTCAACTCCCACCTCAGCCCCATTCAACAAGCTACTCTTTAGCTTCTCACTAGAGTAAACCAAGAGCTTCCCTTCCCCTTTCACCTTGATCCTCACACAGATCTTCTTCCAACTCTTACCATACTCCACCTCAATTATAGTCCCTCCACAATTGAACATATTCACTAGCCCAACCGGTGCAAATTTAAGATTGGAGTGGAGCGTTTTTACCGGCACAAAGCTGAAAATTTCAAAAGAAGATTGTTGCAGAGTGAATTGGATGGCTTCCAAGTTTGGGGTAATTAACATTAGCTTGTCAGCCTGGTTGAGATAGACTATGTACTCTTCAGCATTGCCCATCTTACTAGCCTCCTCCTTCTGGTCCCATTCGACATCGGTCGCATGAAATCTGCCTGAAACTGGCTTGTACCAATGAGGGTAGCCTCCGACTCGCCGTTCCTTCAGATCCCATCCTGCTCCTTGGCAATGTAAAGCTCCAATAACACCTCCAAACTGCAATACCAATGTCACTTAGAATCTTGCCAAAAATCCAAATGGAGGAGCTAAAAATGTGGTGTACTAATACATGACCATCAAATAGTTCAGAACACCTATGTCAAACTAATAAGCAAGCTCGAGAATTCAGCAGATATGCATAATAATTAACGCTTTGAGTAGTGTATTTAATATATCAGAAGGAACTTGAGCTTACCTTATTTAAGTTCCAAATCTTGAGGACATTTCCTCATCAAAGAGAGGATTCTTAAACAGACAGTCTCTTGTTGGCAGAGCAAAGTGCTGGCACTTGGGAATGGATACATCAGGGAAGACAAGCTTCTTTAGGAGTGTGAAGTCATGACAACGAACCAGATCAGTGATCACTAACATAGAGTGGTCCACCACAGATGGACCTCGAGGCCACATGGCTTGGCACACACATGATCAGATTGGAACATGTCCCAATCTGGTTGTATCATCCAACCCATCCACAAGCTATTGTAAGCACAGTTAATCATATGGGCACCTTGCAGCCAGTAGACCCCCATTGGGTCTCCATTGGGGTCATTGGACCAGAAGTCATCACCTGTGAACAATGAATGAAATGCTAGTCTTTAGAAATATAGAAGAGAATTATGTTCCCCTAAAGCCATCAGAAGGACTAATATTTGACTTCCTACCTGCACTTCCCATTGCTGTTTGCCAAGTTCCAAGGAAGAAGAAGTCATTGCACTGCTGCATACTAGAAAAGATCCCAGCTCCACTGAAGTTCTTCAGAAGGGACTTTGTTAGCCCCTTGTAGTAAGCCTTTACAAGCTCGACGCGGCCTCCATATTCCTCACAGACACATTCTAGTGTCTGAAACAAAGGCAAAAGGATCATTTTTTTTCTCTATAATCATAGATAGATCGAGAAATCGAGACACTAAAATAGAAAAGATAGATTCTTACATTGATGACAACCACTTTGACCCCAGTGATGCCGATCTTTGCAAGGTAAGAGTGCATGGAATCATAAAAATCAACTGCCTGATCTGGATGAACTAGGCCAATGCCACCTTCCACACGCTTGTCTACCGCAAGGTCGTCCATCATCCCAGCTGGCCCGGGAGAGTCCTTCACAGGGATCACCTTCAAATTGAGATGTGTTGTGCCAGGCCTCACTCCCCCCCAGGCTCCACAAAGAGCTTGCCACACAAAGATATCATCCAATCCTCTGAACTCTGTCCTCAAATCTTTATCAGCGCTTTCAGTCCCATGTTTTTGGACTCCCATGAGGAACCATTACAATAGCTCTAGTAAGCAATATAGAGACATCTTCTCTTTCAGCCAACATCTGATCCAATTCTCTTCTCAACTCTGCTATTTTGGAATCTAAGCTTGATAAGTTATCAGCCCCGGATTGGATTTCTTTGCTTCGAGCCTTTTTAGTGTTTTCAAGATCCGGAGCCCTCGAAATAATCTTCTTTGGCTTCTTAGGATCGAAGTGAGGAGCGTGGGAGACCAAGAGAGAACCTCCCCTGTATCTCCTAAACTTCTCACACTCTTCAAATCTATTCTGCCTTGCAGTCATCTGTTCACCCCCAAGGACAAGTTTCTTCGAGTCTTCATGGGGGTCATCTTCATCAAGGTCGATGCTTTGCCATCCATCATCGATTATAAGAAACCTCGGCGGGACACCTCCCTCGGCGAAGTCTTTCATGCCATGCCACACCCCAAGAGGATCAACAGTCAAGTAGAAGGCATCCCAAGTGCACCAACCAAACTTATCCACCAAAGGAGGAAGACACTTCTCTTCCAACAGCCTAAATGTATTCAAATAGACCCTTGCAGCACTATAAGCCTCCTTCATCAAGGTGAAGGGGTTGTCACCAAAATGAACATAGGCTATGGCTCTGAAAGAACTGGCTTGCACTTGGCTCGACCCACTTTCAGCACAGATCATGACATGGTGGTCGACACCCGGGGAAGGAGGAGGACATATGAGTTGAGCTCGAGGACTTGGAAGAGGACCCACTGGGTCTCCATCTGTAGGTCTGAGCCAGAGCTACCAACCCACATGGTGGACCACCATGTTTTGAACCTGAAGATGCTAAGAAACTTTCTGTTGCTGAACTTGCCCAGTGAATTCATCAGGCGATCTGAGGACTCTGGCTGGTAGAAGCCAAGAAAGCCACCCTGTGGGCTCTGGACTTGACCTGCTTTAAAAAAAAAAAGAAGGAAGAAGATCGATCAAGTTGGCAATCATTCCCAGTTGAAGGATTCTAAGTTCAAAGTGAAGCTGTTGGCAATTGATCTAACACTGTGAGGTCTATGGGAGAAAGAAAAGATCGAAGTGAGATTTTGTCTTTCGATATAAGAAAATAAAGCGAGATCTTGTGAAAGCAATAAGCTAAAAGAGAGCACAAGTTTTGACAGAGTCTGTGACTCAAAGGAGGAAAGAAGTGTGGAGAAGACAAGATCTGAGAGGGCCGTGCCTCCCAGAAAGAATGGAAGGTCTTCAAAGTTAAGAACAACTCGCCGTGCGTAAGATGAATGAATGAATCAAACGATCAAGGAGGCCAAAATTCCAATGGTTTTTGAACTGTTTGCGAGGAAACTGGAAGCCAAGAAGGAAACAAGCGCAATATTTTCACGAATGCAGTAATTATTTAGCAAGTTATGGATTTTTTTTAAAAAAAATAGGCTTGCACGAATGTAGCCTAGCATGATTCCTTCACTTTCTTTATTATTAAATTCATAAAACTTATAATTCTTAAAGATAAAAAATAAATAAAATATTTTCATTTAGTATGAATTTAAGAATAAAAAATGGTTCGATTTTTTATTTATCTATATTCAAATGTAATCAATTTTTTTTAAAAAAAATATTATGCTTTTCTTATTAAGGGAGAGTAAATCATGTGGCAATTTATGCTTAAAAAATACAAAGAGAGGTCTATAATTAGGATTAATTATTTTTTTAAAAATATCTATTAATATTTTCTTTTTTTGAAAAGTAATGCAATTAGGTGTCTGTTTTTGAGATTTTTTTTCTTTTACCCGATGATGGTATACATTTCATTTACTTGACCTAAAAGTTTAATTTACAAAAATTTCTAAAAGTCTAAGGTGGTGAATCATGGACGTAATTGAAACAAAGCATTTGCGCCCACCTCATTGTCTCCTACACTCCTCTAAAGGTATCATAAACATGTTTTAAAAAATATGTCTATTTTTTTATTATAGGTTTTCCATCAAGGTGGTTTTAAATATATCAAAAGAGAAGTTATTATATGAAATAGCTTTTTTGACATTAAAGGAAAAAAAACATATTATGGGGATTAAATTTGATATGAAAAGCATTAGATTAAAAATCATTTAATCTTTAGCGAAGAAGTGAGAATGAAAATGGTAAGGATAAATGAAAAATTAAAGATAAAGAATTAAAACAACATTAATGGTAATAGGATAATGCCTTCGGATTAACAACATTAATATAAATGATTCAATAATTATAAGATTAAAAATTAAAATAACAAAAGAAAAATAAAGGTGGAGCCAATCTAGCATTTTATTTTCTTTAAAAAAAAAAAGTTGCAACGATCAATTTAGTAAATATTAATAAAAATATGTTTGTAAGATGATTTTTTCTACCATGCGTTTGTTGTATTATGTGGTATCATAATTGAGAAAAGTTTAAAAGAATAAGGAACCTAAAGTTATTAAATGGATAAGATTGAATAGCTAAAACAGAGCACTATTGCCAACAAAGATAAAAAATAAAAGAATTAAACCCTTACAAGATCCCATATGATTGAGATACTTTTAATTTTTATTTTTTTAAAAAAAATTAAGGCATTTCGACTGGTGATATATATATATATATATAGTAGATCATCAACTCTTTAAATTGAGAAAATAATTAAGCTAAATTCTTTTAAACAGTGATCAAATGATAATAATAAAATAAGGGCACAAACGGTCTATTAAATGTCAAACAAGTATGAATTATGCATAAGAAACAGTCGTTTGTGTCGAAAATAAAACAAGTACTCTATGGTATAAAAATTATTCTATTCAGATCGAGTCCCATTCTAAAAAGAAGCCAAGAGTATTTCAAATAATACTTATTTTTCTTAAAATCTCAAAAGACAAAGCTCAAGGAGATTTTGAGCTTCCAGTGCACTTCGGTCTGAAGCCATGAAGGCAAGACTGATTTTGAGCTCCGGAATTCCTGGGTGTTGAAGGTGGTGGTGGATACAGTTGTTTTGCCGACAAGCTCCCGTATCAATCTCGAGATCTTTGGCATGGCTACCAGAGAATGTTTTGTACCTGGACGAAACTTCATTGCATGTCTCATAAAATGACTTTGAGAAATTGTATCATTCACCAGCCATATGGGATCACTAATGAATCATGAGCAAGCCAGAACAAAGCAGCTACGAGATTATAAACATTTTTTTAATTAATAAAACGGCTATTGTATATACTATTTCAGGCATTGCTTATGTTGTGCTGATAAATCAAGAGACATCAACCAAACAAGCTCACAAGAGACACTTCCAATCTACAAGTTTGTGATCTTCAAAAATATGTAAAAGAGAGAGTATTTTCAAAACTGGTGGCTGAATCTTTGATGTAATTATAATAAAGATAATTAAAAATTAAATTTAAAAAAAAAACACTGGCTATGAGCTAGATATGGTGAGCAACTGCTTGTTTTCTGTCTCTTCCTCCTCTGTATCAAGTAACACTGGTGTTGTGTTTGGTTGGTAACCAGCATGTTTTAATTTCACACCAATCTCATCTAACATCTGATAGATTTCAAATGTTTTAAGGTGTGATCTATCTCTCACATAGAAGCTATGAACAATGCCATCGACCTCAATCGAACTGCGGCCAGGGATCTTCTCAAGACCCTTTGACCTCATTAGCATTCTCACCCTTCTAGCTTCATCCCACCTTCCTCTCATGGCATAGATATTAGACAAGAGCACATAGACCCCACCATCATCAGGCTTTAGCTCAACAAGGCGATCGATGACATACTCTGCTATCTCAGCATTTCCATGAATCCAACAAGCACCAAGCAAAGTCCCCCACAGCACAGCATTGGCTGGCACTGCTTGCACAAGGGAAACTGCCTCTTCCAATAGCCCGGCTCGCCCCAATGCATCGGCCATACATCCATAATGCTCAATTGTCGGTTCGACTCCATATTTCATCCTCATTGAATCAAAGTACAGTCTTGCTAGCTCAACCAACCCTCCATGGCTGCAAGCACACAGGACACCTACAATGTAACCTCATTGGGCTTTACCCCCTCTGATTCCATCTGGCCAAAGAGCTCCAAGGCCTTTGTACCATGGCCATTCAAAGCTAACCCGGCGATCATCGCCGTCCATGAGAACACATCCTTTGGCACCAAAGCATCAAAAACCTCGAATGCTTTATCCATGCACCCACATTTGGCATACATGTCTATGAGTGCTGCTCCAATAATTGAATCCATCTTTATTTTGTTCCTTTCAATGTAAGCATGAACTTGCCTCCCTTGCTCAAGAGCTCCTAGTTGGGAGCAAGCAGACAGCATGCTCACATTGCTGCCAAATTGGGCCTCACTCCCAATTCCTTCATCTGTTCGAACAAAACCATTGCCTTGCTTGGGCAGCCCCCTTCAGCACACCCAGTTATCATTGCACTCCAAGACGCATCATTCTTTATGGGCATCTCATCGAAGAGTTTCCGAGCCAAATCCAATCGACCACACTTCACATGCCCAGACATGAGGGTATTCCAAGTCTCACATTCCGTTCCGACATCCGATCGAATATCTCGGAAGCTGTTTTGATATCGCCCGACTTAGCGTACCCATTGATCATTGCATTCCAAGAAACGATCCCCCTTTCAGGCATCTCATCGAACAGGTGCTGAGCATGCTCCAAAAGTCCGCAATTGATGTACCCCGACAGCATAGCGTTCCACGAGACAACGTCCCGTGCATTGCTCGTGTCGAACACCCGGCGCCCGAGACCGATTCTTTGGCAAGTGGTGTACATGTGGATCAAGCCATTGATCGAGAAGATGTCACGGTCGGCCCCGGACTTGATCATAAAGTCATGAAGCTGCTCCCCGGCCTCGAGGGCGGAGAGGCGGGTGCAGGCCTTGAGGAGGAAGGGAAAAGTGTAGGAATTGGGCCGGCAACCGGAGGAGAGCATACGGCGGAAGAGGTGGAGGGAAGGAGCGGGGGAAGGGGAGTTGGCGAAGCCTCGGATGAGGGTGTTCCATGAGAAGACAGTTGGCTGGGGCATTTGGGTGAACAGCTTGTGGGCGTACTGGAGGCTGCCCTGGGAGAAGGTGGCGGCGAACTGGAGGAGCTTGGTGGCGGCGAAGGGGTCTTGGAAGAGGTGATTTCGGAGCATTTGGGCGTGGATTTGGATGAAATGGGGGATGGAGGTGCATGATTGGAGCAAGGAGAGGCAGGTTGGGTGGGTCGGCAGCGTGGGGAGGAGGGAAGGGAGACGGGGCATGCAACCAGCAAAGGGGCTTTATATATAATTAGGAGTATCTTAATATATATTTAGAGAGCGTTTCATAACTCAAATAGAATCAATGATGCTAGATGTGATGATCCTTATCATGATGAAGTGTCATGATGTTTGGTGATCTTACTTTATATGTTATTTTATTTATTATTTTTTATATTTATTTATTTATTATAATATTTATATTTAATTATAATATTTATTTTAATACTATATTATTATAATATTAAATTATATTTTATTATAACTAAATTATGATATAGTTATAGTTATAATATTATGATATGATAATATTTTGTTGCATTATAATAATATTATCTTTTATTATTATTATTGTTATTATTATTTGTTGCCGCGAAAATCCGTTCTCCGACTTGGGTGCGCTCTGGCTCCGGGTCCAAACGCCGATCTCGAGGATGCAAGATAGTCCACGCGCGCAGAGGATTTCCTTGGGGTTGTCCTTCGTGGGGACCCTCCGACGCTCATAGAAGAGTTCCTTCAAATGGGTTTTTCTTTCGGAAGCTCCGAGCTCTGTGGGAGCTTCAATGGAGTTTTTCAGTATGAGAGTCAGTGAATGGATGCATACCTGAGAGATTTGAGGGCCGTGATATTTATAGGCGATCATCTGGTTCCTTGGGCGCGTTGCGAGGGGTCTGAAAGCTGTTGAGATTCGAAACAGATTCAAATCAAGTTCGTTACGAGGCCAGTATCTTGTCAATCAGAAGATCGACGGCTGGGATAGCTGGTTGATACCTCGAGATTCAGCAATCGCGTAGGTCCTAGCCACCCTATGGCCCTTAGGCCACTTTTGGGCATGATTCTTCATTTGGAATCGTATTCAGTTATCGCGAATTCAAATTCTCCGCGCCGGATTCCGCGGAGGTATTCGAATGTCTTGGTCTGGCCGAGTAAGGGACAACTTGATTTTTCAAGGTACAAGATAGTTCGGGCTGCCGAGGTATGAAGATAGCTCGGACTGCCGAGGATGAGGATAGCTCGGGCTGCCGAGGATGAAGATAGCTCGGGCTGCCGAGGATGAGGATAGCTCAGTTGCCGAGGATGACTCGAGTCGTCGAGGTGACCCGACCCCGCTGAGGGCGATTGGGCTTCACTGCTTGATGGATGTAACAGCTGGTTGACAAGATGTTGGGATTGGACTTGACCCAGTTGTCAATGCGTGCGAGTATTAGTGCAATGATAATTTTACCCCTCATCACATGCCCCCCACTCCCTAGTCTGAAGTATAAATTCGGATGTAGGGAGTAGAGTTCCGGATAATCTTATTTAGGGGGATCCGAAAAGGCGGGCAATGATAATCTCGTAAATGATGGGCCACCATTTCGTCATCATTTTTCACCGCAACACGAGGAGGGGACGCCTCGTTTCCAGTAGGTCGCAATTACGGGAGTCCCGCGTGGCAGGGCTTTTGCATTTTTCGGTGCCCATATCGGCAGTTTTAGCACCTTGGGTTTCTGTCTGGAGTGCTATTTAAGGAGGGCTAGGGCGGCGTTCTTTATGTAACGCCTTCTCGCCCCTGCTACAGAGATTTTTCGTTCCTCCCTAAACCTTTGCTCGCTTGTTCGTGTTTCGTTCCTTAACCTGTCAATATGAAGGGCCCGAGCGACGTTGCCTCAGAGATAACCCTCGAGGACCTGGATAGAATTCGTCGCCATTACAGGGTTCCTCGGGATGTGTCCCTATGGGTGCTAAAGGCCAAGCACAGGGTTTCAACGGAGTTAAGCCATGGAGTTTTCTTTTACGAGGAAAGCCTGAGGGCAGGTCTCTAATTCCCTCTTCAACCGCTGGTGCAGGAAGTGATGAGGTTTTATAATATATGCCCAACAATGGTGGCCCGAATAGTTGGCGCAATCTCATCGGATTCATTTCGATGTGTAGCCGTATTGGGGTGACCGTGACCCTTCTCATATTCCGAGTTTGTTACAACCTAGTTTCTGGGAGAAGCTTGAGTGGCCCTACATTGGTCCTCGGAAGTCGTTCAAAATGATTTCAGATAATCCATATTTGATAAAGGAGTGGAAGTCCCGATTTTTCATTGCCGACGGGAACATCGGTTCAGATTTTCCAGAGGGATGGGCGAGCTACGTGAAAGATCCGGAGGCGCGCCCGGAGTTGTCTGAGCAAGAAAAGAGGGATTTAGTAACCCTTCGCGGTGGTCGGGTGCTATCGGCCAGTGCCCTATTATCTGAGGATGCCCTTTTCGCCACCGGGCTTAGTTCTATTGACCCCAAGGTGAGTCTGTGCTGTGGTGGTCGATTTGTTTAAGTAACTCTATTACTTTTTAACTAAATGTTTGTTGTGTTTCCAGCCGAGAGGTCGGCATTTGTGGGCCAAATGAGAGTTGGGCAAGCGCCACAGGGGCTCCAGCTCTGGGGACATGCACATGTCCGAAAAGAGGTCTCGTCCTTCCAGGTCTCGCCCGAAGGAGTCAAAGAAGGATAGCATCGGCCGCCACTCTTCCATCCCAAAGAGGGAGGAAGTAGGAGTGCTGGCAGTGGTCGATGAGCCCTCCCTGCCGGAGGGGGGCAAGGCAGCAGAGAGAATCGTTAGGGGGAGCTCGGAGGGAGCTGTTGAGGTTTTCCCTTTCTAAATAGTAGTCATATCAGATGATGCTGAGGAGACATCGCCGGGAGCCGGTAGCCCAACAATGCCGCACGCTAACGAGGAAGGAACCCTCGCTTTGGTCGAGGGGTTAGGAGAGGCAGTCACGGCTTCCGAAGTTCGCGCGGAGCCGCCGGTGGAAAGGTCGGTGGAGGCTAAGGTGATGAGTTGGCGCTTGAATCTGGCCATGGGGTCCTGTGCTCAGGCCAGGAGGGAGGCTGCCGATCTTCGGACAAGGGTGGATTCAACTAGTAGACTTTCTAGGGCCTTTTCATCTATCCAGGAGGATCTCGATAAGAAGAGTAGGTCCTACCAAGCCACCATCGAGAGGGCCTCTCGACTCGAGACTCAAGTCAAGGAGCTCTAGGGCTTTCGTGAGCAGTCGGATAAGGCCTGTTTAGAGTTATCACAAATCAAGTCTAAGCATGCTGAGGAAGTCAATGTCATGCAGCAGTGTTTTGATGAGAGGTGGGGTCAGCTAAAAATGATTATGCCGAGGAAAAGAATAATTAGATCAAAAGGCTTGAGGAGGAGGAGCGCAGGTATCGGCGGTAGCAAGACCAGCTCGCCGGCCTGAACAGGAGGCTCGCTGATAGGGAAGATCGGCTAAAGTGGCAGCACGATCAAATCACTAAGCTCACCGCCGATCTTGATCAATCTCGGCGGGAAATTGAGGATAAACAATCTCGGATTAACGACCTCAAGGAGGGTCTTCAGTAGAATAAAGCGGCCAAATTGAAGGCCCCTGAAAAGGTCCACGAGCTGAGCGATAAGATGGCTCGGCGAGAGGAAGAGGTATTATGTCTTCTTACTCGCTTATTTCTAGTGTTTTTCTTTTGGTCATGACTTTACATGATCCGGCGTTTGCAGATAGGCAGAATCAAGCTCGAGGTCCAGGACCAATTCGAGGCTTTGCGGACAGAGTTGCTTCGAGCCGCCAAATGAATTCCGAACTTGGGAGTCAGCAAGCCGAAGCTAACAGACAAATCTCCTCGGTCGTGGACAAGTACAAAAGTTCTGCTCAATTATTCGAGGAGCATAAAGCGGCCTATGCCGATGCATTTCGGTTCGGTGAAGAGAAGACTCGATCGAAGATCTCTCAGGCATATCCCGAGTTAGATCTATCTTTTCTTGAGGCTGAGCTATTTGATACTCACACCCCAGGAGCTGAATAAGCTGAGTATGAAGATATCTCGGATGTTAACCTTGAGACAATTCTAGGCACTAATGAGGGCTCAGCTCCAGTGGGGTGTTCCCAACCCGGCGCCGAGGAATCTGAAGTTCCTTTATCAGTCGCACTTGAAGTGGGTGAACCCAGTCAACTTCCCCCGGATGTCGCCGAGCGGACCCCTGGAAATAATTCGAACCCTAATTCTTAAAGGTTGTTCATGTATCTTTTGCTTTTTAGACTTCTTAATTTGATTGAAACTTCAATGAATGAATCTTTTGTCTCCATCTGTTGGTCTTATTGCTTCAGTCATCGTTTTTCGGACGATCTTTTTGTCAGAGGTTTTTCCTTGACGACGAACGAACCATAAACGACTCGTGTTTTAAGGTCGGATTGCTCTTGGGAGTTCCAAATTGAATGTCCTGCTTAGTCGAAGCTGGATTGACTTGTTTCACCGATGTACAAAAAGCGTAAGCTAGCTCGGTTCGTCGAGGCATAGGATATCTCGACTGGAACTTACAGAAACACCTCGGTTGGGGCCGAGGTTGGGCAGATAGTTTGGTCTATCCGAAATAAGAAGTCGGCTTGCTTTCCGCCCAGGTAGGCGAAACAGCTTTGCAACTTGCCGAAGGACGCTTCGCTTTCTGCTTAAGGCATTTATCTCGTTGGCCTTTTCCAATTCAAGGCCCTTTAGCGTATGCGCCAAGTACTCAACTGTCATTGGATGGCATCATTTTCAAAAGGGGGATCTCCCAGGCCTGTTCATATCTCAAGGACCTGCAGGCGGTTTCTTGCATTTAAGGCTCTTGATTCGAGATCAGAGGGAAATTTTTTGCCTTACGTCACAGCTTGAGAGGCATGTTCGGCACGCTTCGGAATGCGCCCTTTTCTCCTGACCTACCACGTGGCAGCGCAGCCAGGGCATTTTGAATTTCAGGGCTCTCTTCTTTAATAGTTGCTCCCGGTTTGTTTGTCTATAAAATGGGGAGAGCAGACCGTGTTGGGCCATCTCCCAAGACCTTCTCTTTCCGTGAGTTATAGGGGCTTTCATGGCATCAGCTTCATTGAGGTTGAGAGCGGAGAGATCGAGCTTCCCTTTTGAAAGCTGGTTCGTCCCAAATAGCTGGGGTGATGGAGAAACTGCTGAAGAGCAAGTAGTCCTCAAGGGAGAAATCTCGGAGGTCATATGGAGAGCGCATGAGGAGGCACACAGAGTTCATATAGGGAGCACATATGCGCTTCCTGTGTGGCCTTTGTCACTTGCCATGGGGACCACAGAAAACGTAAAGCATATGTATCCCCATGGCTAACATAGACCTCACCTCCATCCTCAATTTGAATCTCTCAGTTCATCCGCCTGAGGGATCTTTTCTCGAGGGAGGAGGGAGGCGAGTGGTGTTGGTCTGCTGGTCCCCTGTCCATGTTGTTGGGCAGCGGCTAGCAGCCCAGCATTCCACTTGGGGAGGAGGCATCCACAGGTCTCCAGCCCAGTTTGGATCCCTTAATTCATCCAAGGGATCCATGGATGGTCGACTTTGCTATCAACTAGCGACTTCAATGGAGTCATCTGGTTTCTCTGATTTCTTGGGTCGGATGCAGAAACATCATTATCGATTGAAGTTGCTCGACCGAGCTTTTATTTTACTTGTCTTTATTTCCTATGCTATGATGCACTTGTAATGCCTCTTAGAAGGTTGTAATTTTTTATTAATAAAGAAAGTTCTTATCCTTTCTTATTCGAATACTTATTTCTTTTTTCGATGTGGCTGTATTGAGAGTTGTCTTACTCATATTATGCTTTCTAGATCGTAGCATAGTTCATAAGTTCAACAGCGCTTTTGCTACTTCGTTTTTGTTGGGCATTTCAGTGATGTTCATCTCTGTTTAGGTTAGAGGGAGGCCTGGGCGGCCCTGTTAATTTGCGATGTAAACATGATTCTCCCCAAGGGACGGAGTAAGTTTTTCTTTAAAGAGAAATAATTTGCTTAATCTGGCTGGTGAGTAGAGAAAAGCCACTTACCTCCGCCGAAGTATAATAGGACGTCTTAGTTAGGCTAGAGCGTCTGAGGAATCTCTCGACTTGATCGAGGCTTTAGACATTATTTAGAAGTATATCACTCGGTTCGGCCAAGGCTTCAAAAATCATATTTTACTTGGCACTGCCAAGGTATGGAGACATCACTCGGCTCGATCGAAGCTTCAAGATTATATTTTACTTGGCGCTGCCAAGGTATGAAGACATCACTCGGCTTGGCCGAGGCTTCAAGATTATATTTTACTTGGTGCTGCCAAGGTATGGAGACATCACTCGGCTCGGCCGAGGCTTTATGATTATATTTTACTTGGCGCTACCAAGGTACGGAGACATCACTCGGCTCGGCCGAGGCTTCAAGATTATATTTTACTTGGCGCTGCCAAGATACGAAGACATCACTCGGCTCGGCCGAGGCTTCAAGATTATATTTTACTTGGCACTGCCAAGGTACGGAGATATCACTCGGCTCGGCCGAGGCTTCAAGATTATATTTTACTTGGTGCTACCAAGGTACGGAGACATCACTCGGCTCGGCCAAGGTTTCAAGATTATATTTTACTTGGCACTGCCAAGGTACGGAGACATCACTCGGCTCGACCGAGGCTTCAAGATTATATTTTACTTGGCTCTACCAAGGTACGTGGACATTAAAATTATCATCATATTAATACCCGCATGCGTCGACAACCGAGTCAAGTCCAATCCCAACATCTTGTTGGCCAGCTGTCACATTCATCAAGCAGCGAAGCCCAATCGCCCTCAGCGGTGTTGGGGTGCCCCGATGACTCGAGTCACCCTCGGCAGCCCAAGCTATCTTTATACCTCGACAGCCCGAGTCAACTTGCGCTTCGGAAGACCAAGTTGTCCTTTGTCTTGGCCAGACCAAGGTACTCGAATACCTCCGCGAAATCTGGCGCGGGAGAGTTTGAATTCGCCATAACTGAATAAAGATTTTAAATGGAGAATCATGCCCAGAAATGGCCTAAGGGCTATAGGGGTGGCCTAGAACCTACATGATCACTGAATCTCAAGGCATCAACTAGCTCTCCTAGCCGTTGATCTTCTAACTGACAAGATACGGACCCTACTAGCCTCATAACGAACTTGGTTTTGAATCTCAACAGCTTTCAGACCCCTCGTAACGTGCCCAAAGAACTAGGTGATCGCCTATAAATACCACGGCCCTCAAATCTCTCAGGTATGCATCCATTCACTAATTCTCATACTGAAAAACTCCATTGAATCTCCTACAGAGCTTGGAGCTTCCAAAAGAAAAACCCATTTTAGGGAACTCTTCTGTAAGAGTCTTCTTCTCACATCTGTTTGCTGTGAATCTCCACTGACTTGGGCATCGGAGGGTCCCCCACAGAGGACAACCCCAAGAAAATCCTCTGCGTGCGCGGACTGTCTTGCAAATTCAACCCCAGGCATCGAGATCGGCGTTTAGACCCGGAGCCAGAGCGCACCCGAGTCAAAGAACGGATTTCCGTGGTAACATATTGGCGCTAGAGGAAGGGCCTCAAGTCCCATAAACTTGTAATCCATGAGACAAGACTCAAAAACCAGAAGAAGCATCCTCTAATGGCCAATCGAAAGAGAGCCACATCCGAGGCTCAGGATCAAGCCGCCTCTCAAAGGCCTGATCCAATTAGCGGTGTGGTACCTCCGCCACCACCGCCAGCTGAAACTCCTTCGCCACCGGCAACGATGGACCAGTTTGCCACTCTGGTTCAGTAGGTCCAGGCATTAGCCCAGTTGGTTCAGGGACTTTAAGCGATTTTTGGCCCTGCCGTTCCTGCTTCTCAACCTCATGAAGAGGCCGTTGCCCTTGCTCCGCCAGCGATCTCTTCTTCCAATCCGCCTGAAGCAGCGGATCATTGTCACCGGCCCGTGAAGGCAAGGTCGGCACCGCATCGGGCTGGAGGGAAGAGCCCGCTCAGATCTAGGCGGGTTCGTTTCCCCTCCCCGATGTCTTGCCAGGACTTGACACCGCTATCGTCTTCTCATCGCCTGATCCCTCCTACCACTCTGCATGAAGGGATCAGGCAGCAGATGCAAGAAATGCATCGAGAATGGCATCAGAATTAGACATCGCCAGACAAGCCCCTTCGTCCTAACCGAAAGCGGAGCAGGGCATCCCCTTCTTCGAGAGGATCATGAGAGAAGTGATTCCCCCTCATGTCAAGCTCCCTACCATCGAGCTGTACCATGGATCCACCGATCCTGATGACCATTTAAGCAACTTTAGATCCATCATGATGTTCCACGAAGCGTCGGATGCAATCCTGTGTCGAGCCTTCCCCTTCACTCTAAGGGGATATGCCTGAACCTGGTTCAACAGCTTGAAGCCATGT
The DNA here is from genome assembly GCA_900491605.1 of Calamus simplicifolius. Taxonomy (NCBI): domain Eukaryota; kingdom Viridiplantae; phylum Streptophyta; class Magnoliopsida; order Arecales; family Arecaceae; genus Calamus; species Calamus simplicifolius. The sequence goes on from UESW01004722.1 coordinate 444,852, forward strand.
TCCATTGATTCTTTCGATGAACTGAGCTGTTTGCTCATCAGCCAGTTCATCAGCAGCCGTCACCAGCGACGGAGATCAGATTCCCTCTCTGAGGTTAAGCGAGAGAGGGGGAATCATTGAAGAATTATCTCGGTCATTTTAACACGGTCCTCCTGGAAGTCAACCATCTCAACCATGAGGTAGCCATGTCTACCTTGGCGGGAGGGGTGTCGAAGGAAGGAGACTTCTACTTGGCTCTGAAAGTTAATTACCCAAAGAGCCTTTCAGATATGATGTCCCTAACGGATAAATATGCTAGGGTCGAAGAATCGAGGAGGTTAGCTCGGACCAAGCAGCTGAAGAAGAAAGATGCAAAGGGCTCAGACAAGCAACGGGCCCACCGCTATGCAAGCTCGCCTCACCACCACAGAGCGCCTTCGCCGCTGTCTCGAGACCGAACCTGGAGCCCAGCTTGAAGATTCAACCGCTACACTCCTCTCACTGCGCCAAAGGCAAATCCTGATGGAGATCGCATGACAGATTCCCCGGCCTCCTCCTCTTCGAGGCAATGCAACTCGGAGGGACGTGACCAAGTACTGCTGCTTCCATCGAGATTATGGGCATGATACCGAGGACTGTTAGCAGCTCCAAAATGAGATCGAGTGGTTGATTCGATGAGGCAGACTGGTTCGGTTCATGAGACCCGCCAAGCCGAATAATGAAGGGGCGCGCCATCCCGAGCCTCGCCCGCTCCCACCACCAAATCCTTCAGTTATCGGTAACGTTAATATGATTAGGGTGGCCGATTCCCCATACTCCTGGCCAGGCAAAGTGGAAAACCCGCCAAAGAAGGCTCGAGTTGATGAGCTCACTTTCTCTGATGAAGATCTTTGGGATGTACAGTACCCCCATGATGATGCTCTGGTTGTATCCTTAAATATGAATAATTATGATGTACACCGCGTTTTGATTGATAGTGGAAGCTCCGTTAATGTTTTGTACTTTGATGCCTTCATGAGATTGAAATTCCAGATGGAAAGCCTCCGGCCGTGGAGTCCGCCCTAGTGAGCTTCACAGGTGACTCCATAATCCCTAAGGGGGTTATTACTCTAACAGTCCAAGCCGGCACCTAGCCCCGCATGACTACTATGCTCATGGATTTCCTCGTAACCAAGCTTCGGTCTCTTTACAACGCCATCCTCGGTAGGCCGGGGCAAATATCTCTCAAAGCCATCATTTCCATTCCCCACCTTGCCATGAAGTTCCCCATCGAATGGGGAGTGGGGGTTGTTCGAGAAAATCAAATCATAGCTTGGCATTGCTTTATCGCCGACCTTCAGTCTAGGAAGCCCAAGGTGGATGGGCTAGATGCTCGGGAAGACTTTGCCAAGCAACGAGGAGAGCCGGCCGAAGAATTAGAGAAAGTACCACTTGACGAAGCTCGGCCTGACCGAACCATAAAGGTTAGGTCATAGCTAGAAGAAAAACTTTGGCAAGAATTAATTGAATTCCTTTGGAAGAACGCTGATGTCTTCGCCTAGTCCACGTCAGATATACCCGGAATCAGCTCAGACGTCCTGGTTCACCGCCTCAGCGTGGACGAGACATTTCAGCCAGTTAAACAAATAAAAGGAGCTTTGCCCCTGAGCGCCAAAAGGCTATCGAAGAAGAGGTGGATAAGCTCATCAAAGCCAAATTTATCCGGTATGTTAATTATCCGATTGGCTGGCGAATGTGGTCATGGTGAAAAAATCAAATGGCAAATGGAGGATCTGCATTGACTTCACCGACCTCAACAAGGCCTGCCCAAAAGATAGCTTCCCTCTTCCGCGAATCAACCAGCTCGTGGATTCAACTTTGGGCCATCAAATGCTAACTTTTGTGGATGCTATTCGGGCTACAACCGGATCCGTATGGTGCCCAAAGATGAGGAGAAAACTGCCTTCATCACCGATCGAGGTATTTATTGTTACGAGTTATGCCCTTTGGTTTAAAGAATGCAGGTGCCACTTACCAAAGGCTGGTCAATAAAGTCTTCAAAGAGCAAATTGGCCAGAACATGGAGGTATATATTGATGATATGCTGGTAAAGAGCAAGAAGGCATCCCAACATGTTGAGGACCTTGCGGAGAGCTTCGCAACACTTTGAAAGTACCAGATGAAGCTCAATCCCACCAAGTGCGCTTTTGGAGTCAACTCCGGGAAATTCCTAGGCTTCATGGTCTCTCAACGAGGCATCGAAGCAAACCCCCAGAAGATCCAAGCCCTACGGTAGATGGCCCCTTCGGGGTCGATCAAAGACGTGCAATGCCTTATCGGAAGAATAGCGGCCCTCAGCCGCTTTATTGCTCGGTCAGCCGAAAAGTGCCTCCCCTTCTTCAAAGCTCTTCGGTTGGCCAAAAACTTCTGATGGACCCCAAATTTCTAGAAGTCCTTCGAAGACCTCAAGAAATGCATCGGCTCGCCACCTCTCCTCAGCAGCCCGAAACCAGGAGAATAGTTGAATTTATACTTAGTGGTCTCCGAGAACACTGTTGGTTCAGTGCTGATCAGAGAAGAGAGCAAAGTCCAAAAGTCTATCTATTATGTTAGCAAACTACTCAAAGACGCTGAAACGAAGTACACTCGAGTCGAGAAAATGGCCCTGGCTCTGATGACATTGGTCCGGAAGCTACGGCCATATTTCCAAGCACACACCATCACGGTCTTGACTGATCAATCCATCAAGGCAATTATCCATCGCCCAGAAGCATCGGGAAGAATGACCAAATGGGCTATTGAACTGAGTGAACATGACATTCAATATCAACCTCGCCCAGCCATTAAGGCCCAAGTCCTGGCAGATTTCCTCCTCGAATGCACCATACCTGAAGATGGCTCTGCTTCAAACACCCCTAGACAACTGAAGCCCAGCGCCCCATGGTTGCTTCACGTCGATGGATCCTCCAGTGCAGGCGGATCTGGTGCCAGCCTGGTCCTCACCAGTCCGAAGGGTGCAACTTTCGAATATGGCATCCGCTTCTCCTTTCCAGCTTCGAACAATGAAGTAGAGTATGAAGCCCTGCTCGTCGGACTCCGAATCGCTAGCGAGCTTAAAGTCAAAAAACTTATTGCCTACACCGACTCTCAGTTGGTGGCTGGCCAGGTGCAAGGAGAATTCGAGGCTCGAGAACCAAACATAATTTGGTATCTCCAAAAGGTGCGCGGTTTATCCTCCTGTTTTGATGAATTTAAAATTATCCAGATCCCAAAGGCTGAAAATGCGCGCGTCGACCTTCTGTCTCGCCTGGCGACTACGAAGTCAATGGATCTTGAACAGAGATTCCACTTGGAAGTCCTGGAGAAACCTAGCATCGCCGATGCTGACCAGATGATGCAGGTCGACACCAAACTATCTTGGATTGATCCCCTGCACAAGTACCTTAAAGAAGGATTGCTGCCCACTGATAGAAAAGAAGCAAGGAAGCTAAAAATGCAGTCATCTCATTATGTTCTGATTGATGATCAGCTGTATAAGTGATCCTTCTCCATGCCATTGCTCAAATGCCTCCGACCATCAGAAGCCGATTATGCTCTTCGGGAGGTTCATGAAGGCATCTGTGTCAATCATCTTGGCGGTCGGGCCCTATGCCACAAAGTGTTGCGTCAAGGGTATTATTGGCCAACGATGCAGAAAGATGCCGATAACCTCATCCGAGCCTGTGATTCGTGCCAGAGGCACTCAAATATCCAAGGCTCCCCTCTGCGCACCTGACTTCCATATCATCCCCATGGCCTTTTGCCAAATGGGGGATGAATATCCTTGGCCCTTTCCCCCTCGCAACGGGGCAAAGGAAGTTCTTATTTGTTGCGATTGATTATTTCACCAAGTGGGTCGAAGCTGAAGCAGTCGCCCAAATAACCGAAGCTCGAGCTAAAGACTTCGTATGGAGGTCCATTATCTGTCGCTTCGGCCTTTCCCACACTATCATCACCGACAATGGGAAGTAGTTTGACAATCCTAAGTTCCGAGAATTCTGTGAGGATCATGGCATCCTCCATCGCCTGACATCAGTCGGACATCCCCAAGCCAATGAAGAGGCCGAGGTAACCAACTGAACTCTCCTGCAGGGAATTAAAACTCGACTCAACCGGGTTTGAGGCAGGTGGGCGGAAGAGCTCCACCATGTTTGGGCGTACCAAACTACTGAGAGGATACCCACAGGACAGACCCCATTTAAGATAGCTTTTGGCACAAAAGTTGTCATTCCTGTGGAGGTCGGACTCTCCTCCCCTTGCGTGGAAGGTTATTCGGAGGAATCCAATGACGAGCAGCTCCGAACTAATCTTGATTTAGTAGAAGAGGTCAGGAAGAAAGCCCGAATTCGAATGGCCACCTACCAACAAAAAGTAGCCTGTTATCACTCCACCAGAGTCAAAAGGAAGTCTTTCCTTCCAAATGATCTAGTGCTTCAGAAGGCATCCGTCTCAAAGCCATTGGAGCAAGAAAAATTATCCCGAATTGGGAAGGTCCCTACCAAGTTACAGAGGTAATCAGACCCGACACCTACAAACTCCAAGATTTGAATGAAAAATCTATTCCCCGGACATGGAACTCGGATACTCTCCGCACATATCATCAGTAAAAGTATGCTTTTGCCAAACTTACCATGTTCATTAAATTAAATTTAAATTTTAGAGATTCGCAAAAATCTCCATTTTTATGACTCTCCTTAAAAGCTACAATGAGAAGCAGGTTTTGCTATACATTGAATCCTCGGCCGAACCGAGTGATGTCTCCATACCTTGGCAGTGCCAAGTAAAATATAATCTTGAAGCCTCAACCGAGCTGAGTGATGTCTCCATACCTTGGCAGCGCCAAGTAAAATATAATTTTGAAGCCTCGGCCAAGCCGAGTGATGTCTTCGTACCTTGACAGCACCAAGTAAAATATAATCTTGAAGCCTTGGTCGAGCCGAGTGATGTCTTCGTACCTTGGCAGTGCCAAGTAAAATATAATGTTGAAGCCTCGGCCTAGCCGAGTGATGTCTCCATACCTTGGCAGCGCCAAGTAAAATATAATCTTGAAGCCTCGGCCGAGCCGAGTGATGTCTTCGTACCTTGGCAGCGTCAAGTAAAATATAATCTTGAAACCTTGGCCGAACCGAGTGATATATTTTTGAACTATCTCTGAAGCCTCGGCCGAACCAAGTGATATATCTCTGAATAATGTCTAAAGCCTCGATTAAGTTGAGAGATTTCTCATACGCTCTAGCCTAGCTAAGATGTCCTATTATACTCCGGTGGAGGTAAGTGACTTTTCTCTGCTTACCAGCGAAATTATGCGAGTTATTTTCTTCAAAGAAAAACTTACTCCATCCCTTGAGAAGAATCATGTTTACATCGCAAATTAACAGGGCCGCCCAGGCCTCCCTCTATCCTAAACAGAGATGAACATCACTGAAATGCCTAACAAAAATGAAGTAGCAAAAGCGCTGTCGAACTTGTGAACTATGCTACGATCCAGAAACCATTATATGAGTAAGACAACACTCAACACAGCCACATCGAAAAAAGAAATAAGTATTCGAAGAAGAAAGGGTAAGAACTTTTTATTAATAAAAAATTACAACCTCTTGAGAGGAATTACAAGTGCATCATAGCACAGGAAATAAAGACAAGTAAAATAAAAGCTCGATCGAGCAACTTCAGTCGATATCCAACCCAAGAAATCAAGAAACCAGATGACTCTGTTGAAGTCGCTGGTTGATAGCAAAGTCGGCCATCCACGGATCCGTTGGATGAATTAAGGGATCCAAACTGGGCTAGAGACTTGTGGATGCCGATGCTGAGGATTCCCCCTCCACGAGTGGGATGATGGGCTGCTAGCCACTGCCCAACAGCATGGACAGGAGACTAGCAGACCAACACCACTCGCCTCCCTCCTCCCTCGAGAAAAGCTCTCTTAGGCAGATGAACTGAGAGATCCAAATCGAGGAAGGAGGTGAGGTCCTTGTTATCCATGGGGGATACGTATGCTTTGCATTTCCTGTGGTTCCCATGGCAAGTGACAAAGGCCACACAGGAAGCGTATACATGCACTCCCCATATGACCTCTGTGTGCCTCCTCATGCGCTTTCCATATGACCTCCGAGATTCCTTCCTTGAGGACTACTTGCTCTTCAGTAGCTTTTCCATCACCCCAGCTATCTGGGACGAACCAGCTTTCAAAAGGGAACCTCGATCTCTCCGCTCCTGACCTCAATGAAACAGGCGCCATGAAAGCCGCTATAACTCACGGAAAGAGAAGGTCTTGGGAGATAGCCCAACACGGTCCGCTCTCCCCATTTTATAAACAAACAAGCCAGGAGTGACCATTAAAGCAGAGAGCCTCGGAATTCAAAACGCCCTGACCGTGCTGCCATGTGGTGGGTCAGGAGAAAAGGGCACATTCCGAAGCACGCCGAACGTGCCTCCCAGGCCATGACATAAGGCAAAAGATTTTTCTCTGATCTCGAATCAAGAGCCTTAAATGCAGAAAACCGCCTGCAGGTCCTTAAGATATGAATAGGCTTGGGAGATCCCCTTTGAAAACGATGTCATCAAATGACGGTTGAGTACTTGACGCATACGCTAAAGGGACTTGCATTGGAAAAGGCCAACAAGATAAATGTCTTAAGCAAAAAACGAAGCATCCTTCAGCAAGTTGCAAAGACGTTTCACCTACCTGAGCGAAAGGCAAGCCTGCTTCTTATTTTGGATAGACCGAACTATCTGCCCAACCCCGGTCCAAACCAAGGCATTTCCATAAGTTCCAGCCGAGCTATTCTATGCCTCGACGAACCGAGCTAGCCTACGCATTTTGCACATCGGTGAAACAAGTCAATCCAGCTACAACTAAGCAGGACATTCAATTCGGAACTCCCAAGAGCAATCTAACCTAAAAACTCGAATCGTTTATGATCCGTTCGCCGTCAGGAAAAACTTTTGACAAAAAAAAAAGATCATCCGAAAACGATACGACAAATAGATGAAGACAAAAGATTCATTCATTGAAGTTTCAATCAAATTACAAGTCTAAAAAGCAAAAGATACATGAACAACCCTTAAGAATCAGGGTTCAAATTATTTCCAAAGGTCCGCTCGGTGACATTCAAGGGACGCCGACTGGGTTCACCCACTTCAGATATGGTCGATACAGGAACTTCGAGTTCCTCGGCAACGGGCTGGGAACACCCCTCTGGAGCCGAGCCCTTATTAGTGCCTAAAATCGTCTCGAGGTCAACATCTGAGATCTCTTCATACTCAACTTCTTCAGCTCCTGGGGTGCGAGTATCAAATAGCTTAGCCTCAAGAAAAGACAGATCTAACTCGAGATATGCCCAGGAGATCTTTGACCGAGTCTCTTCTTCACCGAACCGAAATGCATCGGCGCAGGCCGCTTTATGCTCCTCGGAGAATTGAGCATAACTTTTGTACACATCCACAGCCGAGGAGATTCGTCTGTTAGCTTCAGCTAGCTGACTCCCCAACTCGGAGTTCATCTGGTGGCTCGAGGCCAACTCCGCTCTCAAAGCCTCGAATTGGTCCTTGACCTCAAGCTCGATTCTGCCTATCTACAAACGCTGAATCATGTGAAGTCATGACCGAAAGAAAAACACTAGAAATAAGCGAGTAAGAAGACGTAATACCTCTTCCTCTCGCCAAGCCATCTTATTGCTTAGCTCATGGACCTTTTCGAGGGCCTTCAATTTGGCCACTTTATTCTGCTGAAGACCCTCCTTGAGGTCGTTAATCCAAGATTGTTTATCCCCGATTTCCCACCGAGATTGATCAAGATCGGCGGTAAGTTTAGCAATTTGATCGTGCTGCCACTTCAGCCAATCTTCCCTATCGGCGAGCTTCCTGTTCACTCCGGCAAGCTGGTCTTTCTGCCGCCGATACCTGCGCTCCTCCTCCTCGAGCCTTTTGATCCAATTATTCTTTTCCTCGGCATAATCATTTTTCAGCTGACCCCACCTCTCATTGAAATGCTGCCGCATGGCATTGACTTCCTCGGCATGCTTAGACTTGATTTGTGATAACTCCAAACAGGCCTTGTCCGACTGCTCACGAAAGCCCTGGAGCTCCTTGACTTGAGTCTCGAGTCGAGAGGCCCTCTCGACGGTGGCTTGGTAGGACCTGCTCATCTTATCGAGATCCTCCTGGATAGATGACAAGGCCCTAAAAAGTCTGCTAGTTGAATCCACCCTTGTCCGAAGATCAGCGGCCTCCCTCCTGGCCTAAGCATAGGCCCCCATGACCAGATTCAAGCGCCAACTCAGCGCCCTCGTAACTAAAGCATTCTGCAGAGAAAATACAAATTAAAAAATACGGTCGAGCCAGCCGACCAAGAATTATTACCCAGGTGCGACGACTTACTCAGGAGGTATAGTTTGCAGCAATCTTCATGAGAGCAGGGCTACTGATCTCGGGGAGAAGGTAGACATCCTTCGGCACCCTGAACCGTCCAAAAGCTGCCTCAACAATATCTTCTATGGTAGGCTCATCTGCCGAGGAACCCCCTCCCATGTAGACACAGACCGCATCAAGGCAGCAAACATGTCCTCCACCTCCGGGCCAGGAATGAGAGAACCCACGGCCGAAGAACTGGCCTGAGGGGCTTCGACAGGAGGGGCCGCCATCCATTTGGCCTCCTCCACTAGAGCTCTAACCTACGGGGCCTCGGATGCTTCAGCCCTGACTGAAGGAACCTCAACCCGAGCATCCCCCCGCTCAGTGGTCCTTCTTCTTCTTCCTCTTCCTCTGCAGGCAACGCTTCGTTCCCGATGGACTCTACACAAACCTTGGCTTCCTCCATGGCACCCCCTGACGTTATAGGAGAGAGCCCTTCAGTAGGAGGCACCTCGGCCTCCACCAACCTTTCCATCGGCAGCTCCATGCGTACTTTGGAAGCCGCGACTACCTCTCCTAACCCCTCGACCAAAGCGAGGGCTCCTTCCTCGTCAGCGCGCAGCATTGCGGGGCTACCAGCTCTCGGCAATGTCTCCTCAGCATCTCCGATATGACTACTATTTGGAGAGGGGAAACCTCAATAGCTCCCTCCAAGCTCCCCCTGAATGAGATTATTCCGGAACTCTACTCCCTACATCCGAATTTACACTTCGGACTAGGGAGTAGGGGGGCATGTGATGAGGGGTAAAATTATCATCGCATTAATACCCACAAGCATCGATAACCGGATCCAGTCCAATCCCAACATCTTGTCGACCAGCTGTCACATCCATAAAGCAGCGAAGCCCAATCGCCCTTAGCGACGTCGGGATGCCCTGACGACTCGAGTCATCCTCGGCAGCCCGAGCTATCTTCATACTTCGGCAGCTCGAGCTATCTTCATACCTCAGCAGCCCGAGTCAACTTGTGCTTCGGAAGACCAAGTTGTCCCTTGCCTTGGCCAGACCAAGGTACTCGAATACCTTCACAAAATTCGGCGTGGGAGAGTTTGAATTTGCCATAACTGAATAAAGATTCCAAATGGAGACCCATGCCCAGAAATGGCCTAAGGGCCATAGGGGTGGCCTAGAACCTACACGATCACTGAATCTCAAGGAATCAACTAGCTCTCTTGACCGTCGATCTTCTAACTGACAAGATACGGACCCTACTGGCCTCGTAACGAACTTAATTCGAATCTCAACATCTTTCAGACCCCTCGCAACGTGCCTAAAGAACCAGGTGATCGCCTATAAATACCATGGCCCTCAAATCTCTCAAGTACACATTCATTCACTGACTCTCATACTAAAAAACTCCATTGAATCTCCCACAGAGCTTGGAGCTTTCAAAAAAAAAACCCATTTGAGGGAACTCTTCTGTGAGAGTCTTCCCCTCACATCTATTTGCTGTGAATCTCCACTGACTTGGGCATCGAAGGGTCCCCCACAGAGAACAATCCCAAGGAAATCCTCTGCGTGCGCAGACTGTCTTGCAGGTTCAACCCCAGGCATCGAGATCGGCGTTTGGACCCAGAGCCAGAGCGCACCCAAGTCGAAGAACGGATTTTCGCGGCAACAGAGTTCAACACTTCTTGAATTAGTCCATAGCGATGTATGTGACTCTACCAAGTTTCCTACACGGGAAGGAAGTCGTTACATTATAACATTCATTGATGACTTCTCCAGATATTATTATATATTTGATAAAATCTAAGGATGAAGTATTAGATAAGTTTAAGATTTATAAGGTAGAAGCTGAAACCCAAACTAAGAAAAAGCTTAAGAAATTTAGGTCAGACCGCGATGGTGAATATACCTCAAATGAAATGACTATATTTTGTCAAGAATATGGGGTTATTCATGAAGTTACACCATCATACTCTCCTCAGTCCAATGGTGTAGCTGAATGAAAAAATTGTACATTAATGGATATGGTTAACTCAATGTTAATCAGTTCAGGCATACCTGAGAACTTATGGAGAGAAGCTCTTTTAGCTGCCTATTATATTTTAAAAAGGATACCCTTTAAGGATAGTCCTAAAACACCTTTTGAGCTTTGGAAAGGTAGAACACCCATGCTAGATTACCTTAAAGTATGGGGATGCTTAGCTAAGGTAGGAATACCTGAACCCAAGAGAAAAATAGGACCTAAAACCGTAGATGCTATCTTTATAGGTTATTCCTTAAATAGCAGTACAAATAGGTTCCTGCTGATAAACTCTGATATAAGTGGCATCTCAAATAATACTCTTATCGAATCAATAGATGCTACTTATTTTGAAAATGTTTTTCCTTTCAAGAACCAAGTACCAAATCAACTCTCTTCTAATCCTTTCTTGTTCATGATTCTTTTGAAGCTGGGTCCTCTAATGAGTCAAAGAAAAGAAAAATATCTAATCCTGAAGGTGGACCTTCCGAACTTAGAAAAAGTTCAAGGATAAGAAAAGAAAAAGACCTTAATATTTCATTTGATCCTTATAGATGAAGAGGCCATATAACCCAGCCACAGCAACAAAAGTAGCCATGCTAGCTCCATATCGCCACTGCCAAGGCCAGTGGCATCACCTCTGAGACCCGCGACGTGAACGCAAGGTTGAGGGCGGTGGCAAGAACCTAGATGGCCACCTTTAGCCTCTCTCTCTTCTCGACCGGGCTGCTGCTCGAGCCCAGCTTCTCAAACCTGTCGAGGCACCAGAGGAGATCTGTCACGCTCCAATCCCAAAATTTGAGCTAGGGTGACAACCCGCCGCATGCCAGGCATGTAAGGCATCTCGAATTTCGACACATAAATCAATAAGGCAAAAAAATACAAATCCATGATTTATTACAAACCATAATTTTCAGTCTTGGGCTATCAGCCCTACACACAAGCAATACTGGACTACATCCATATAATTAATTTTAATTTATTTAATAGAAGCTCCATCTACCCCAAATATCCTTCTTCACTCCTATGGCTCTGAAAAACATTGTGAGAATATATAAGCTCACACTCAATAAGTAAGCCTAATACAGTTTCAAATCATCATATCTTATCATATCATATCAAGATATTCTCAAATCACATTTTTATAAAAACTTTCAATTTCAAATACATTTATCATGCTATCAGCACATTCATATCATCAGCTCAAAATAATTTGAAAGTTTAATTTAATAATAAATACTAGAATATGCAATGTAAACAAATCACTGTTTATACATTCATTGTTTTCTTATGTGTTCCATGGCCCTACAACACTCATCTATTGTATCACTCTTAAATATCCCCTAAGAGGAAGGGTCCTGGTACCAGTGTTATGCCATATCATAGTCTATCATCAGAACACATCTTACGTATGTGTGTCCTCCATGTATCTTTCCCTGTGGAGGTGGGTCACGTAGCACTTGGCATTTCAAGTCATATGAGAACCGTGGCGACACATACAAATAATTTCCACTAGCATCATCATGATTGCATATTATCATTTCGATAGTACCAACATAATTTGCAAGATTAATATGATTACATTTTTGCATATACACATATAAGTCATAATTTGCAAAACATTACCCGCTACAATAGTCATAACAAATGCTTATTTGTAAATTTATAGTACTATTTATTAATTCAATATAAATGAAACTTCATTTTTCACATTTCATAAATATGCATCTAATTATAAATTCATGATTTATGAATTAAACAATTTATAAAATTTATAATACTTGGCTTACTTACCTCAGTACGCAAATCCTAATTGATAACCCAGCTATTTGGATACCTGGGCACCTACAGCATCATTTTTCATAATTAAGTTTCTAAAATCTGAATAATACAGTGACTCTTAAGACTCTACCCAGACCACTTCACGGACACAACTTTGGGCTCAAATATCTCTCAATGTATACACCCAAATAGGGAAGCAAAATTATCCTCAGAAACTAGAATCAATCCTGATTCGGGCCATAATTTTATTTTACCATTTTCGGCCCATTACAGGGCCCAAACAATGGCTCAAATATGGCTCTCGGACTGGCCCAACAGGGCCCAAATCAAGGCAGTCCAGCCGGCCCAGTTCTTCTTTTCTCTGTTGGTCCCTTGTTTCAAACGAAACAGGGTTACCTAGTGCCGGCGGCTAGGGCCGCTGCCGGCCAAATTGGGAGCGGCCCGGCCACCGATGGCCGGACCAGAGCCGGCTGCCGCCGCGGCCGGCCTCCCCTCTCTTCTCTTTCTCTAATTTCCCTCCCGTCTTACTCTTCTTCTCTCACGATCCGCCGCCGGCACAGTAATCACGATCCACCGCGGCACATTACTGGGCCGGCGGCACGTGGCCGGCCGGACCTCCATCGGTCGAATGGCCGGCACCGGTGGAGGTCGCCGACCACCGCCCAGGCCCGGCGAGGCGACGGGCATGCCACTGGGCTTGAACCAAGGATAGGGCGTTGCACAATCGTCACAGTCTCCCTTTCTCTCTCGTCTCTGATCCCACACACTCTCTCTCTCTCTTGCCTCCGGCACCCCATCGGACGCCGCCTCCGATGCCGGTGGGGTGGTTGGCCAAGGCTCAGGCCCGGCGAGGCGGCGGGCACGCTGCCGGGCCTAAATCACAGTCGGCACGGGAGCAGGGTGCCGAGGCTTCTTTAGCTCCGTTTCTTTCTCTCTCTCTTTCTCTGACTTTCTCTCTCTCCCTCCCATGCATGGATAGAGGGACTTACCAGGAGCATATGCGCGCACGATGATGATGGGAAGGAGGCGTTCAAGGATGATGGGAAGGAGGGTTCGCGTGATCCTTTAAAAGCGATGCAGACTTCTCAAATTAAGGGATTTGAGACTCCATTAGCTATGGGGTATTTGAAAATACAACCGTCAGTGTTATCTATTCCAAGAATATCACGATTAAGTTTTACGATCAGATAATTATATCCCGGAGGTTAGAAGATCGAAGTAGCAATTTGACGTAGGACGAGATCACGAACACAGCAAGTTAACCATGGGCAGATGATTAAAGACTTTGTTGGTTAGGACGTGGAATATATTAATTAATTTGTTCTCGGTTGTGCTAAGAGTCTTGCTCCATTTAAGCTTGGTGTAGTCTGGGCTTGTCCCCTGTTAACACGACTAGCTAGCAACGTACGTGGAGCACTGCGTCGATGAAATCTACGGATTTTTGGGCAGCGCAAAGGCTAAATTTATAGAGAAAAAAAGGTTCAACAAAGCTGGCCGAAAGTAATTTCGTACGCGTTGTCCACGCCTTGCATTCCTTCGATTTCTTCCCTTGATTCTTCGAACTTTCTCTGGAGTTATATATATAAAGCAAAGCTTACCTACGTTGATCATTTCCTTGGCGTGCAAGTTTGTCCTTGACGCGGTCTTTAAGCAAAGAACATTAATAGGACGATTTTGACCACCAACTACCGCCTTCATTTCCCAGAAACTGCAGCTCTTTTCCCATCCCTTTGATATCTAATTTATAATATTATAACATAATAATATCATATAATAAATAATATTCTAATATAATAATGATTATAATGTAATAATTATTACTAGATTATTAAAATTATGGTTATTGCTTTCTAATAATACAACATCACATTATTGTGGCATATTATTAAGTAATATTACAAAATTATAGCATTATATAGCATAATAGTATTACATTTGTACATTATATTATAGTATTTTATACTATACTTATTCTCTTATTTTACAATCGATAATATATAATAATAATAATATTTTTATATAATTATAATAATTATATTTTAGTCATAATATTTATAATAATATTTCAATAATATTTCAATATAATAATATAATAATATATTGCAAATAATTATATTATATTATATTAAATATTAGATATTGTTATTTTTATGGTTTGAATATATAATTTTTAAATTTAAAAGTAATTTTTCGATATTTGGCAAGTAGTGCTTTTGAAAAAAAGTTTTAAAACAGAGTTTTATCAAATAGAACTTTCAACAACTTTTGATGAAAATAAAAAATACTTTTAATAATGTTATCAATATTATAAAATCATTCAAAAGTGCTTTTAAGCCTTTAAAGTTCTTTTGGATTCTACAAAAGCTTAGCCAAATAAAGTCATTGTTGGATTGGTATTCGGTCTTTGCCATGAAAAGAATGCTAGATATTCTTTCGTGCAAATAGTGGTTCAATTGTTTATATCATGCCATTAGATTCGGATAGAGTGATATGAAGAGACATTTGTTTGACAGATGTTAATGGATCCCATCAATTTCATTCAAAAAAATGGAATAGGTTTTACATCCATTTAAATAAGGTAGACATGGAGAGAGAGATTGGAGAGTATCCTCTTCGACCAAGTTTTCCTTCTTCTCAATCTATTCCTCCTCCCCTTTGAAATAAATGCAGCTCCTTACTTTGGCCATTCATCCCACAAATCCAAATCTATGGACTTGAAGAAAGAGATGCAAAGAGAAAAGGGTTGCCATCCATGCATCCCTTGTCCAGGTTCGGGACCTTGCTGTGATTATTTTCATTAGATTATTTATAAAAATATTAAAACCAAAATAATTTTCTACCTCAGTATCAAGATTTTGCTTAGATACTAAAATTTAATTGTATTCAAACTTGAGATTCACAACCATTTTTGACCCAAAAAAATAGTATTGCAATGCTATTAACTTAACAAGGAAAGTTTATTTTAGGAAACTATTTTTGGAAGGTGAATTAGTATATACAATCTTTAAAGTTAGATGATTCGAATGATTTATTAATAAGATGATAATTGTATTTCTACTTAAGTTTAGTCATAATCCATCATAAGCATTTTATAATTCTGCTCATTTCATTAGATTTTATTATTTTAATTAATTTTCTTATAAAGCAATAGCGAACTACATTTGGAATGTGATGCATTTCTTTATTGTTCAATGGCTTAATTAGCATGCATAAAAATACTTGCCACACTGAAATTCATCTTAAACCCCACGTTGAATCTATATACAACTATAATTCTAGCCTTTATGGTCCAATTATATTCGAATGCAGTCAATTTCAGAATTTGATCATCTTTTTCATCCTAGGATTACACAGATCTCGGAGCACCTCATTTTTTTTCTTTTTTAATATTTAAAATTCATGAAATATGTGGATTCAAAGGTGAAAAATGTGAATAGATTTATATTTGATTATATTCGAATATATCCAAGTATCTCCATCTCTTTCTCTCTTATATATATATATATATAGGATACACAAACACAAAACTCCATTCATGCCTTTGCCATACATTGATATGTTGAGAATTTGAAGAAAGAAAGTAAAGATGAAGATAAGGATATTAAGAATCCTTAAACGTTGTTTGCGCTCTTTGGAATGCTTTTTAAGTCAACCACAAATAGGATTTTAACAAGCTTTGATCAAGGGTACACAAAAGCATTAATGAATTCTTGAACGTAAGCAATATATATAGATTTTCTAGAACGGCTAAGTTCCCTTGATGGCGCCCTTTGGGACGCATCGTTTCATCAGAGAGCCACAACGCTTCGTAAAATTTTTTTTTTTCATTGTGAGGATCACCGTTACCATACGTCTACGTCAATCTGAAAACAGCCAAAGTAGCTAATCAAATTAAGCAGTACTACTTTAGTTGGCAAGTTGCGCAAACTATCGAGAACGACGACGACAGTCTTCGTTACCGACAAAGTAGACCTCTTTCTCGCAGTTACCATACGGATCGATGCGTTGGTTGAGTACTACGGAAGAATTATAACCCCAGAAATAATGATTGACTTGTTTTTAGTAGCAACTTCCTTGAACATTCATCTGACCCATTTATTTATTTGTTCGTGCTCTGCAAGATCAGATCACTTCCACTCTGGCTGGTGCTGGTGTTGGATGAAATCTAAACGGGAGAATCGCATGTGAATCGCGATGATAGTACAACTACTTTTTTTTTTTTTCCAAAGATCGAGATCCATGTCTCATGTAATTAAACTACTGAAATGGAGGAACCAAAAGGAAAGGAAAGGATCGGAGCTGGCTCAGTCGAAGAACAGCATCAAAAGAGAACAAATACAGGCTTTATTTTCAGCAAAACAAAGCAGAACAGAGACATTTCCCTACCATACACATATGACTTGCAATTCATCAAACTAAACCTTGCAAATATAATACGGCTAATTTACCATGTTATTGTACGAGGGCCGCAAGTCTCCGGCCCCGTCTCTCCTGCCGTTCCTTTTTCATCGAGCGCAGGGGATGCGTCAAACAAAAAACAATAAAAGGGAGCAGGGGAAAAGAAAATATTCGACCATTAGTCAAATCCCCCGTGACCAGGACTCCAAATTAATTTTAAATGAACCCAAAATTGACCCCGCACCATCACTTTCGATTTGAGACGACTCGATTGAGTATAAAATAACATGTTATGTGCTCAATTACTGAATAGTTATTTTTTTTTTTTTTGTACAGACGGCCGATCACACTAACCTCGTGTGAGTCAGCCCAAAAATGTTAGAGTACAAAATCTGCTTAAGGGCAGAGGGGCAGGGGTTACCCTGCATCCATCTCCATGAGCCTCCATGATGGGCCACAGCCGCCGCAACCAATCAGCCGCAGAGTTAGCTTCTCGATAGATGTGACGGATGTGACATTGTGGACACTCCGCAGAGCAGCCTGAATATCACTGAGAATAGGGTTGATGGGGCTATGGTCGCTGAATCCCCCGCGAAGCCACCGAATAACTGTAAGAGAATCCCCCTCAATGAATAGACAATGCGCATGAAGCTGCGTAACAGCATGTGAAATACCTGCCCAAACAGCATTGAGCTCAGCCATGGGAACAAAAGAGTCAAGGGAGCCAAAACCGCCCGCCGCCATCAAAGCTCCATCAGTCTTTCGAATAATAAACGCAGACCCCGCAAGTCTTCCACGAACACTTCCATCAAAGTTGATTTTTCCAAACCCTGAAGGGGGGGTTCCCAGGAGATATAAACCGTCCGACGGTTCGTTGCCGTAGCAGCAGGGGAACCCCAGTGGCCAAGGTTGTAAGAATCATAAGCAGTGAGAAGAAGTGCACTTTCAGCAGCCATAGATCTGACCTTCTACTCAAGTCTGAGAGGGGAGATAGTCTCATTAGTAAAGATAAGGAGCTTTTGCGACAGCCATATCTGATAAGCAGTAATAGCCCAGAGAACACTACGCTGTCTAGTAGTCCTTCGGAGAGTAATAAGGAAAGGGGAACGGAAGGAACCAGAATCATCCATTATGCAATCATAACTCATCCTTAACCAAATCCCGCTCAAGACTGGACAAGTAAAAATGGCATAATCAATAGTCTCCTCCTCCTGCCCACACAGCGGATACGTCACCTCAATATGTAGACCCCATCTCGATAATAAAGAGCAAGAAGGTAGACAGTCCCACAAGAGCTTTCATATGAATAATTGGACCCTGGGATGAACAGAGAGCTTCCATATCCGACTCGCATCCTGAGAATCCTGAGGTTGTGGTCTAAATACCTCAATAAGGTCCCTGGTGGGGGCCCTGGCTAAACAAGATCTCCTCCATAACCTCATATCAGGAATATGACCTAAAGTGAGAGGCATAGAAAGGACCCGACGAGCAAGCTCCTCTCCAAATAAGCTAATAATTATAGAGATATTCCAAGAGGAGAGATCCTGGTTGACGAGATCCTGCACCCTCAAATGAAGCGGAATATCTATGCTAATAAATGAGGGCCATCGAGAAAGGGGGAGATCAGTGATCCAGCTATCCTGAATAACATCAACCGAGGCGCCATCACCAATCATCCATGACATATTACTCAAAATGGGTGGAGCATGACTACAGACCTCCTTCCAAAAGAAAGAATGTGGCAGATAGTCGGAGAACCCATAGCTGAAGACCAGTCACCATATCTAGCTCGCATGAAGGAGCTCCAAAAACAACAAGGATAAACCTCGAAGCATGTCTCACCAGTAGAGCATCTCTCCTCACGAGCAAGGACTAGATACCAAGACCGCCTTCAGACAAGGGCATACAAATCAAATCCCAAGCCTGAAGATGAATGCCATGCCTATCTTGCGAAGAAGCCCACAGGAAGTCCCTGAATCCTCTCTCAATCCTACGCAAACAAGTGATGGGAACCACAGCATTAGAGAGAAGATGCATAGGAAGGGATGTAAGGACAGAGCGGATGAGAGTAATCCTGGCCATCATGGATAAGCCGGTGATCTGCCAACCATCTATCCGGTCCCGAATGCGTCGCTCTAGAGTAGCAAAATCACTGATGCGAGGACGCCTTCCCATGACTGGGATACCCAGATATGACAGCCCATCTGCCTTGGTAAAAATACCTAGAGCTTGATGAATAGCATCCCTAGTAGACCTGGAAGTCTTAGGGCTGAAACAAATTATGGACTTTTCAAGATTGACCTTCTGCCCCGAAGCCCGACAGTAGCACTGGATAATAGAAGCATAATTAGCAGCATTATGACTAGATGCCTGACCCAGCAGAATACAGTCATCTGCAAAAAGAAGGTGAGAGATCGGGGTCCCAACGGTCCAGCCAAAAAGGGAGCGATGCGGTTATCCAGCTGAGCCTGATGAAAAGCCTAAGAAAGATCGTCCGCAGCTAGGACAAAGAGAAACAGGGATAAAGGACAACCCTGTCTCAGTCCCACAGTGGAATGGAAGAAAGGGGTCTGCATACCATTAACAATCAGAGAGAATGAAGGCTTTTGGATACAGGCCATAATCCAATCAATGAACAGGTCATGAAAGCCAAACTCAATCAGAGTTTGATGCAGAAAGACCCAACTCAATCTGTCGTAGGCATGCTCCATATCAAGCTTAACTGCCATAAGACACTGCCTAATCGAAGCTCTCTGAAGATCATACATAAACTCTTGTGCAATAAGAACATTATCGGAAATGCTCCGACCTCTAATGAAAGCCCCTTGTTCAACAGATATTAGCTGAGGAATCACCACCCGCAATCGAGATACAAGAAGGCGGGCACAGACCTTATATAGTGTAGTGCACAGGCTAATCGGTCGAAAGTGATGAGGGAAAGAAGCATCAGAGCGCTTCGGCACAAGAGTAATAAGAGTGCGCTTCCAATCAGCAGGAATAGATCTGGACAGAAAAGCACTAAGAACAGCCTGAGTAACCTCTTGACCAACAATGTCCCAATACTGCCGGAAGAAAAAAGGTGGAAAACCATCAGGACCAGGCACCTTATCAGGCCCAAGGTCCCATAAAGCCATACGTATCTCCTCAGCTGTGATTTCTCTGGTCAAAAGATCATTCTGGAGATCAGTAACCTTCTTATCAGAAGGTACCTGGAAGACAGGAGACCCATTGCCAGATAACTCAGTCCATCTAGACTGGAAGAAGTGGTGTAACTGCTCACGGATAACAACAGGATCATCCTGGGGGTTGCCCGCCTCATTAACTAATCTCCGGATCCTATTAGCTGCCCAACGCTTCATTGTAGCCTGATGGAAGAACCTAGTATTACGGTCCCCTTCCCGGATCCAATGAACTCTAGATCTCTGTCTCCAATAAGACTCCTGCTGCAGAAGTAGAGAGTGATGAAGAGCAAGCTTAGACCGAAGAAAGGAAAGGTCAAGATTGGAGAGACCTCCATCCCGATCCTCCTTCTCTTGGATAAAAGCAATGTCAGCTTCAGCCTGTTCAACTTGTCTCACTAAGCTGCCAACCTTAATTCTGTTCCATCTAGAGAGCCGACGCCTGACCAGCTCCAACCGCCTAGAGAGATGGTAATTAGCATTACCTCTCATGGGTAAGTGCCAGACCTGGGAAATGATAGCACGAGCCGAAGGATGGTACGTCCATAATTGCTCAAATCTAAACATTCGCTGCTGATGACTACCAGGATCAGTGGAAATCAATAAAGGATAGTGATCAGACGCAATCCTGGACAGATGAGAGACCGTGGCAGAGGGAAACATCTGAGTCCACTGAGTAGTAGCCAGTGTTCTATCCAACCGTTCCCACACATGAGCCGACCCCTGGCGATTATTACACCAAGTGAATTGGGATCCCGAAAATCCAAGATCCAACAACCCAGCTGAGGAGATAAATGATCTAAACTCACAGATATCTACTGAGTCAACAACCCGTCGACCGTCCTTTTTTTCATTAGCAGCAACAATACAATTAAAGTCACCAGCCATAATGGACGGGATACCCTGTTGAAGGAGAGAGAGAGTCTCAGCCCAAAGAACACGCCTTTCCCTGTAATCAGTGCTGGCATAAATCCCCGAGAGGAGCCAGGGGTCAGAAGCCCCCTCCGAGACTAGAAGGGCAACCTACTGATTACACTGATGAGATGTCAGCTCCCCTTCCTCTCTGGGGCCACCGACTGCACACCTGCACACTTGTGGTAATCGGATAGAGTTTTACTAGTCTTTATGTAGCGCTCCATAAAGAGCTAGAGAACCCCAACTAATTATCATAAGTGGCAGACACACGAAAACACATCCTGTTAAAAACTTTTCACTTTCATCTCAATTATATACACAAATCACCCAATCAACATTAAGCATCAACCTGCTCAGATAATATTTTTCATGACATTCCTCAGGCAGTTTACAAGATCACATTCACATTCGACATTAAAATCCTAAGTGCACACATCATACTCATAATCTTCTCCAAAACATAAGTCTCGTATTCATATCCAAAAAGGTCTAAAACATCATTACATCCCACTGTACACATACACATATACAAAATACAATTATCAAACCACCTCTCTCAATATACAAGGCTAGCATTTAAACACTCTTGCATCCAAGCAAGCTTCATCAGCTAAGGGTCCTGTCCTGCTTATCTTGTGATCCTGGCAGAAATACTCACTGATCTGAAAGAACATTTAAATCATAGAGGGATGAGACCTAAGTCCCAGTGACTGGATAACCATCTAACTATGGAGAAATAGAGAACCATTACCTCTTAATTTCAATCGTATGCTGAAACTATTTAACTTGTACAACTCAAAGTACATTTTTAACATGATATCAGATAAAATAAAATGTAGCTTATTCTTCAAATAACATATCAGTACTGGAATACTCTATAATAACTCTTCACTGAAAGATAACTCATTAAAATAAAACTTCATGCATTACAATATGAAGATATGCATTCTTTATCTACAACCCAGACTCCCATCAGGATCTGCTTGCCCACTGGCATCTCAAGTAAGATCTCCCTCTCGGGATAACTATTTGGCCCATTGGCCCTTTTTATATCACAACATATGCTTTTAGATCTCATGATGCTGGGCTGTGTGTGTAATGCCTCTGAGGTACCACCCTACAGTCGCCCTTCTGTAGGTGTACTCTCATCGGGTGCGTGACTAGCAACAGGATCCCCGCACAAATAGCACCCCTTACCCGTGCGGTTCACCTGGCAAAGTGCTTTGTTCCTTAACCCTGGAACCTCGGGTTTTCTCTCTGCCCCACGGGCTATATATAGTAATCAGCTCCACTGAGCTATGATTCATGCCCCCACGGGCTGCTCACAACCAGCCCCACTGGCCTGGTTAGGCATGCACTCACCCCTGATTCTGGGGTTCATCGTACGATCTGTTCGCAAGGAGGTGCCGGCTCGATAGTAGTGTGCAATGCTCATGCTACAGTACAGTCTAAAGGGTGATCAGCCCCCTAGCTGCCTGATGCTCAGTATGACTCATACATCATTTGTAAAGCTTTATCATGCAAATATGCCATGTATACATTAAAAATTCCCTCATTGAAACTCATGCTTATGTGTTTATGCTCAAAACTCATTTATCAGATTATCATATACTAGGTTCTCATTTCTCATATTTAAAACATACATAATACTCAACTAAACATACATACCATAACTAGGTATAAATCTCATTATACTAGCTCAAATTAACCTCTCATTGCTAGATGAGAAATCCACTCACCTTAGTAGGTTACTCCTCGACTGGTACAACTGGTACTCAACTCTGGTATTTCGGCTCCCTGGAATAACCCTCTTGACCTACGTCAACATACAGATACAATAGCTATTAGGATTACCTCCACACGAGGTTTTCCCACGAACCGTGCATGCATACATGATCTATCCTCTAATATCTCATTATTTTCTTCCACCCAATCTCTACTCAAGATTACTTCTACTATTACCTCAAAATACACTAATCTAAGAAAATCTAAAGTCATACAAGACCTAGGGAAGCTATAGCTTACCTGGAGTCGAGCACAAACCCCAAGCTTCCCTTTCCCTTTCTCTTTCTTCCTCCTTTTTCTTCTTCTTCTTCTTCCTTTTCCTCTCTTTTCTCCTCTTCTTTCTTTCTTTCTTTTCTCTGGCTGAACCCACGTTCCCCTTTTTCTCTAATGACTTGGGGACCAAGTCATAGGAAACTTAAGGGTTAAGGCATGCCAAATCTCCCTTTTACCCTCACACACTCTTAACACACACTTTTTGGAAAACACGTGGCTCACTTATAACCATGCTATTTTGCCCTTATATTTTCTTTCCTAAGTTGCCCTTAACACAATTTGCAATTGACATCGGAGCCTTTTCCCCTTTTGCCCCTGATATAGCATTTTTTTAATAGATTTATAGCCCAGATCATCCTTTTTCGCTTAAATCTATACTTTTATGTAACATTTCTAAGAAAAGACTTTACCATCTTGAAGAACTCGATTTTAGAAATCCAACGGTTCAAACGGCATCCAAATCGGACTTGAAACGGATTAAATATGAATTTCTCAAGATTTAACTCAGAAAAACCTGCCGTCGCGGAGTCGGCTCGAACAGATTGCGAGTCGGCTCGAGCAGAAGTAGGGGTCGACTCCAGAAAAGTAGGGGTCGACTCCTGAAAGGTAGGAGTCGACTCCAGCACTGTAGGGGTCGACTCCTAAGCGTGCCGAAAGTTTAAAAACGTGCCGGAGTCGACTCCTATCAGAGTGGAGTCGACTCCAACCACTAAAAACGTCATTTTTAGGATAAAACTCAAACTAAACTTGATTTTTCTTGTGATTTAAACCCATTAAACTTAAGTCTCTCAATTTCTCAAATCAGACTCATTAACATTTAGAAATATACTTATTTACTCCAAAATTTCTTCTCTTTACATTTATCAAAAGGCCAACACACCCATATATCAAGAAAACTTTCTGACTTTCATTTTAACTGAAAATGCCATAGATTACAAGGTTTTCAGGATGTTACAATTCTCCCCCTCTTAAGAAATTTCGTCCTCGAAATTTAGCTAGATATATTTTCAAATAGATGGGGGTACTTAAATCTCATCTCATCCTCTCGCTCCCATGTAGCCTCCTCTTTTTGATGATTTAACCATTGCACCTTAACTAATGGAATTCTTTTACTGCGGAGCTGCTTAATCTCCCTACTCAAGATCTTCACTGGTTCTGTTGCAAATGATAAATCCCCCTGTAACTCTATAGTCTCAGACTGAATCACATGAGAGGAATCTGGCACATACCTCCTAAGCATTGATACATGAAATACATTATGAATCTGAGATAACTCTGGAGGTAAAGCCAATCTATAAGCTAGTGTCCCAACTCTTTCCAGAATTTCATAGGGTCCAATATACCTGGGACTCAACTTGCCTTTCTTTCCAAATCTCATAATACCTCGCCAAGGAGATACCTTCAGAAAGACTCTATCTCCAACCTCAAACTTTACCTCTCTATGCTTTTTATCTGCATAGCTCTTCTGTCTATCCTGGGCTGCCTTTAATTTAGCTCTTATAATTTTAACTTGATCTGCTGTAAGCTGCACTAACTCAGGGCCTAACAGCCTTCTCTCTCCCTCCTCATCCCAACACACTGGAGTTCTACATTTTCTCCCATACAAGGCCTCATATGGTGCCATATCAATGCTAGAATGGTAGCTGTTATTGTAAGCAAACTCTACTAAAGGTAGATGATCATCCCAGCTACCAGAAAATTCCATGACACAAGCTCTCAGCATATCCTCCAGTGTCTGGATGGTTCTTTCTGACTGACCATCGGTTTGGGGATGAAATGCTGTACTGAACCTCAATTTAGTCCCCAAAGCTTTCTGTAATTCTGCCCAAAATTGAGATGTGAACCTTGGATCTCTATCTGATACTATCGATACTGGCACACCATGCCTACTCACAATTTCATGCACATATAATTCTGCTAATCTATCCAAGGTAAAGACAATCTTAATGGCAGAAAATGAGCAGACTTAGTCAATCTATCAACTATCACCCATATAGCATCATTGCCCCTTCTGGTCTTTGGGAGTCCTACAACGAAATCCATAGTTATATGCTCCCACTTCCACTCTGGCACAAACAGAGGCTGAAGCTTTCCAGCTGGACACTGATGTTCAGCCTTAATCTGCTGACACACCAAACACTTAGATACATACTCAGCTATCTCCTTTTTCATACCATTCCACCAGTAATTCTGTTTGATAGTTCTATACATCTTAGTACTACCTGGATGCATTGAATAAGCTGAGCTATGTGCTTCCCTTAAAATCTGATCTTTCACTGATTCCACAGCTGGCACACAAACTCTGCCCTTGAATAATAACACTCCATCACCTCTAACAGAAAACTCTGACTGAGACCCACTCTGAATTAAATCTCTGGCTTTAAGCAAATGTAGATCTAGCAACTGAGCTTCTCTTATTTCTTCTAGCATTTGGGGTCTCACTCTGAAAGTAGCCAACAAGGCTCCTGACTCTTCTACAGCTAGCTCTGCATCTAACCTCCTTAACTCAATCATCAAGGGTAGCTGTACGGTTCTGATAGAAGCCAATGTGGCCATAGACTTTCGACTCAAGGCATCAGCCACAACATTAGCTTTCCCTGGGTGATACTCAATAGTGCAATCATAGTCTTTAATCAATTCAATCCATCTTCTCTGCCTTAAATTCAATTCCTTCTGGGTCAGAATATATTTCAAGCTCTTATGATCAGTAAATATCTGGCATCTTCTTCCATACAAGTAGTGCCTCCAAACCTTCAATGCAAATATAACAGCAGCTAACTCCAAATCATGGGTGGGGTAATTCTTTTCATGGGATCTCAACTGTCTAGATATATAAGCCACTACTTTCCCATTCTGCATTAAAACACACCCCAAACCCTTCAATGAGGCATCACTATAGATCACATAATCACTGGCACTATCAGGTAGTATTAGGATTGGGGCTGAGGTTAATCTCCTTTTCAATTCATCCATACTCTGGCATTCATTTGACCAATCAAACTTGATATTCTTTCTAAGCAGCTTAGTCATAGGAGAAGCCAAAATCGAGAAATTTTCTATAAATCTTCTATAATATCCTGCTAACCCCAAGAAACTCCTCACCTCAGTCTGATTGGTAGGTGATACCCAATTTACTATAGCTTCAATCTTTTGAGGATCTACCATAATACCTTTGGCTGAAACTACATGTCCCAAGAACTTTACCTCATCCAGCCAAAATTCACTTTTACTAAACTTTGCATATAATTGCTTTTCTCTTAATATCTGCAAAACTGTCCTCAGATGCTGTTCATGCTCTTCACTACTTCTAGAATAAATCAAGATGTCATCAATGAATACTATCACAAATTTATCTAGATACTCTTGAAATACTTGATTCATCAGGCCCATAAAAGCAGCTGGAGCATTTGTCAAGCCAAATGGCATTACCAAGAACTCATAATGACCATATCTGGTCCTGAAAGCAGTCTTAGATATATCCTCATTCTTATTCTCAATTGATGATACCCAGATCTCAGATCAATCTTTGAAAACACTGCTGCCCCCTGCAGCTGATCAAACAAATCATCGATCCTTGGTAATGGATAATTGTTTCTAATGGTCACCTTGTTCAACTGTCTATAGTCTATACACAACCTCAAGGTACCATCCTTTTTCTTCACAAACAACACTGGTGCACCCCATGGTGATATACTGGGTCTAATAAACCCTTTATCCAATAATTCTTGTAACTGACTTTTCAATTCTTTCAATTCAACTGGAGCCATTCTATAAGGTGCCCTGGCTATTGGTCTGGTATCTGGGGCTAGATCTATACTGAAATCAAATCCTCTGTCAGGAGGTAACCCTGGCAACTCCTCAGGAAATACATCTGAAAAATCCCTTACCACAGGGATATTCGTCAGCTCTAAACCATTGCCCTCTAGGCTCACTGCACAAGCTAAATAGGCTTCACATCTCTTTGCTAGCATTCTATTGGCTGACAGAGCCGAAATCACTCCTGAGGGTAACCCCCTCCTATCACCAACAAAACAGACTTCTCTATCATCAGAAGTTTGCAACATCACCTCCTTCCTTAAGCAATCTACTCTGGCTCTATGCACAGATAGCCAATCCATCCCCAAAATGGCATCAAACTCTTTCAACCTCAAAGGAATCAAATCTGCTGCTAATTTCTGACTCCCCACAGAAATATCACAACCTCTATACACTTGGTCTGCTATAAAAGGCCTCCCTACGGGCATAGATACTACCAACTGACTACCCAACTGGCCCACATCTCTAACTAGATGCTTAGCAAACTCACATGAGATAAATGAATGCGTAGATCCAGAATCAATTAAAATATAAGCATCATGATTATCGATGGGTAGCATACCTGTCACCACATCAGGATCAATCTGAGCCTCCTGTCTGGTCATGGCAAACACTCTGGCCTCGGCTCTCGGAATACTGGATGACCCTCCTGGCTGATTAACATTAGGCCCCACCTGACTGGCTGAAGCCACTACACTACCATCACCTCTCCTACTAGGCTGTCCCCTTGGCATTACTGGCCCCTGAGGAAGCCCACCAGCCTGCTGCCCTCTCCTAGGGCAATCTCTCTTCAGGTGACCTAGATCACCACAAATATAACATCCCTTATTGCCCCTCCTACATTCTCCCAAATGAAGTTTTCCACATACATTACATGGGGGTATATTTCTCCCTCCACCAGAAGGACGACCCTGCTCCCCTACATCACCAGACACCCTGCTGGAGGCAACCTGAGGCACACCCACATAAGGCTTTCTTTGAACTGGGCTAGATGCTGACACAGATACGGATCCTCTGCCCACATCACCAGGGGCTCTAAACCCAGAATAAAACTGTCCAGTCCTCTGGGGTTTCTTGAATGGCTGAGTCCCTCCCGGAGCAGAAGAATGACTAGGAGCACTTCTTTTCATTCTATCCTGCCTCCTACTCATATATTCTTTTTCAATCTCCTCAGCTTTGAGTGCTCCCTGCACCAACTCAGAGTAATTATTGTAGGTCTGCATACAGGTCTTGGCTTAATAGGGAGGTTCAACCCATCCTGGAATAGTCGACATCTCTCCCTCTCATCAGCCACCAAGGCCCTAGCAAACTGAGATAACTCCACAAAAGTGGCTTCATAATCTGCCACGGACATCCTCCCCTGAGTCAGACAAAGGAAATCCCTCCTCTTCTGATCCCTATAAATCTCAGAATAATATTGCTGATGAAATTCTCTTCTAAAATTTTCCCATGTCAACTCCACTCCCTGGGGCTGCCTGCCCTGAATAGATCTCCACCAACTCTGGGCTCTACCCTCCAGTAAAAAGGTGGCAATACTCAGCCTCTGCTCCTCAGAGCATCCCATCACATCAAATACTCTCTCGATCCTCTGCAGCCATGCCCCGGCCTGAATAGGATCAGTAGTTCCCTGGAACTCCAGAGCCCCTAACTTTCTGGCTCTTTCCACATTCCTCACAACCTCAGTATTTTTAGATGGAAGGCTAGAACTAGCACCCACAGCTGCTACCACAGCCTGAGTAATCATGCCTACCAACTCTGACATACTAGGCCCCTGAGTCTGTACTCGAGATGGGTCTACTGGCACAGGGGTAATAGACTGTGAAGAAGACTCTGGCATCTGCTCTGGAGATGCCCCCACTCTAGCCTCCTTAGATACTGGCTCGGTGGAATCACTAGAAGCCATTCTATCAATTTGACTTCTTCTAACTGACCTTCTGAATCTACTTTGACCTTTGCTTCTATCCCTGCCTGAAGATTGCTCTGTCTCTCTAGATGCCTTTGTAGTAATCGTCCTACAAGACATTATTCATTACATCAGTTTCATCATTCAATAGCTATAATCATAAAACATTCAATCATCCTAGACTCATACTCATACTTATTCCCCTAGGACCTAATAACCTAGGGCTCTGATACCAAAACTTGTCAGCTCCCCCTCCTCTCTGGGGCCACCGACAGCACACCTGCACACTTGTGGTAATCGGATAGAGTTTTACTAGTCTTTATGTAGCGCTCCATAAAGAGCTAGAGAACCCCAACTAATTATCATAAGTGGCAGACACACGAAAACACATCCTGTTAAAAACTTTTCACTTTCATCTCAATTATATACACAAATCACCCAATCAACATTAAGCATCAACCTGCTCAGATAATATTTTTCATGACATTCCTCAGGCAGTTTACAAGATCACATTCACATTCGACATTAAAATCCTAAGTGCACACATCATACTCATAATCTTCTCCAAAACATAAGTCTCGTATTCATATCCAAAAAGGTCTAAAACATCATTACATCCCACTGTACACATACACATATACAAAATACAATTATCAAACCACCCTCTCTCAATATACAAGGCTAGCATTTAAACACTCTTGCATCCAAGCAAGCTTCACCAGCTAAGGGTCCTGTCCTGCTTATCTTGTGATCCTGGCAGAAATACTCACTGATCTGAAAGAACATTTAAATCATAGAGGGATGAGACCTAAGTCCCAGTGACTGGATAACCATCTAACTATGGAGAAATAGAGAACCATTACCTCTTAATTTCAATCGTATGCTGAAACTATTTAACTTGTACAACTCAAAGTACATTTTTAACATGATATCAGATAAAATAAAATGTAGCTTATTCTTCAAATAACATATCAGTACTGGAATACTCTATAATAACTCTTCACTGAAAGATAACTCATTAAAATAAAACTTCATGCATTACAATATGAAGATATGCATTCTTTATCTACAACCCAGACTCCCATCAGGATCTGCTTGCCCACTGGCATCTCAAGTAAGATCTCCCTCTCGGGATAACTATTTGGCCCATTGGCCCTTTTTATATCACAACATATGCTTTTAGATCTCATGATGCTGGGCTGTGTGTGTAATGCCTCTGAGGTACCACCCTACAGTCGCCCTTCTGTAGGTGTACTCTCATCGGGTGCGTGACTAGCAACAGGATCCCCGCACAAATAGCACCCCTTACCCGTGCGGTTCACCTGGCAAAGTGCTTTGTTCCTTAACCCTGGAACCTCGGGTTTTCTCTCTGCCCCCACGGGCTATATATAGTAATCAGCTCCACTGAGCTATGATTCATGCCCCCACGGGCTGCTCACAACCAGCCCCACTGGCCTGGTTAGGCATGCACTCACCCCTGATTCTGGGGTTCATCGTACGATCTGTTCGCAAGGAGGTGCCGGCTCGATAGTAGTGTGCAATGCTCATGCTACAGTACAGTCTAAAGGGTGATCAGCCCCCTAGCTGCCTGATGCTCAGTATGACTCATACATCATTTGTAAAGCTTTATCATGCAAATATGCCATGTATACATTAAAAATTCCCTCATTGAAACTCATGCTTATGTGTTTATGCTCAAAACTCATTTATCAGATTATCATATACTAGGTTCTCATTTCTCATATTTAAAACATACATAATACTCCTAAACATACATACCATAACTAGGTATAAATCTCATTATACTAGCTCAAATTAACCTCTCATTGCTAGATGAGAAATCCACTCACCTTAGTAGGTTACTCCTCGACTGGTACAACTGGTACTCAACTCTGGTATTTCGGCTCCCTGGAATAACCCTCTTGACCTACGTCAACATACAGATACAATAGCTATTAGGATTACCTCCACACGAGGTTTTCCCACGAACCGTGCATGCATACATGATCTATCCTCTAATATCTCATTATTTTCTTCCACCCAATCTCTACTCAAGATTACTTCTACTATTACCTCAAAATACACTAATCTAAGAAAATCTAAAGTCATACAAGACCTAGGGAAGCTATAGCTTACCTGGAGTCGAGCACAAACCCCCAAGCTTCCCTTTCCCTTTCTCTTTCTTCCTCCTTTTTCTTCTTCTTCTTCTTCCTTTTCCTCTCTTTTCTCCTCTTCTTTCTTTCTTTCTTTTCTCTGGCTGAACCCACGTTCCCCTTTTTCTCTAATGACTTGGGGACCAAGTCATAGGAAACTTAAGGGTTAAGGCATGCCAAATCTCCCTTTTACCCTCACACACTCTTAACACACACTTTTTGGAAAACACGTGGCTCACTTATAACCATGCTATTTTGCCCTTATATTTTCTTTCCTAAGTTGCCCTTAACACAATTTGCAATTGACATCGGAGCCTTTTCCCCTTTTGCCCCTGATATAGCATTTTTTTAATAGATTTATAGCCCAGATCATCCTTTTTCGCTTAAATCTATACTTTTATGTAACATTTCTAAGAAAAGACTTTACCATCTTGAAGAACTCGATTTTAGAAATCCAACGGTTCAAACGGCATCCAAATCGGACTTGAAACGGATTAAATATGAATTTCTCAAGATTTAACTCAGAAAAACCTGCCGTCGCGGAGTCGGCTCGAACAGATTGCGAGTCGGCTCGAGCAGAAGTAGGGGTCGACTCCAGAAAAGTAGGGGTCGACTCCTGAAAAGTAGGAGTCGACTCCAGCACTGTAGGGGTCGACTCCTAAGCGTGCCGAAAGTTTAAAAACGTGCCGGAGTCGACTCCTATCAGAGGAGTCGACTCCAACCACTAAAAACGTCATTTTTAGGATAAAACTCAAACTAAACTTGATTTTTCTTGTGATTTAAACCCATTAAACTTAAGTCTCTCAATTTCTCAAATCAGACTCATTAACATTTAGAAATATACTTATTTACTCCAAAATTTCTTCTCTTTACATTTATCAAAAGGCCAACACACCCATATTCAAGAAAACTTTCTGACTTTCATTTAACTGAAAATGCCATAGATTACAAGGTTTTCAAGATGTTACATGAGAGGCATTCACAGACACCAAAGAATGACGCCAAAAAGAAATAATGCCTCCAGATAGACCCTCGGACTCCACAGCATATGAAGACCAAGACCTGTCAGCCTGTTTTCGAAATCGGACCAAGCTGTCATCCGATAATCGGGTTTCCATTAGGATACATATATCAAACTTATGAATCTGCAGCAATTTACCGAAAGAGGATCGGAAAGACGGTTTCCGAGCTCCTCTAACATTCCATATAAGGATTTTCATTTGCTTTTAAGGGAAAGGGTGGAGGCCACCCTGTTCTTCCAACATAGCTGAATCAGAAATATGCCTCGAAGATGAAGTACCTCCCTCATCCGACTGCATAGTGCAATCCATCGTGGGATTATCAGTCCCCTGGCCATTACTCTTAGGTACAGCAGACACAGCCCGAGATCCATTAACAGGGAGGGCAGAAACGTCCGACTGACCCTGAATTGCCAAAGTAAGACAAGATGGAACCAAGTCTTTTCCCCAATCACTTTCTTAGAAGACTGGCCCTCACTCACAACATAGACTGACTCATGGTTCGAGACAACCTTATCAGGCCTGCAAGCATTAGTGGAAGGACCCCGAGCAGAGTTCAGATTGGCAGTTGGACTAAACTTTCCTTTAGACCCTTTTATCACAGAAGTATTGCCTTTCCCTTTCCGCTTTTCACTCTTAGCGTGCGACCGCAACGGTTGGGACTCCTCCGGCCTAGCACGCTTCGAAGAACCCGGATTAGCATCTACCCGGGCAGACGGTCCATCTTTCCAATTGGCTGCACCCAAGAGGGCAAATGGGTTATAAGCCTTCAATTTATGGATTTCATTAAGCTGAAGTTCAGAACCAACAGTCTGAACTTCAGTATTCTCAGACACAGAAACCGGCACGGGCCCTTCAACCATTGAAACCGGCACGGGCCCTTCAACCACTGAACCCGACACCCTCCTACACACCCTGAGACTCTCGCCAGCAGGAACTATCCCCAGCTTCAGTTCATCCGAAGCAAAAGCAGGATCCGCCATAACACTGACGGACGCCTTGCCGGCTGAAGGTGACCTCCTATGAGCCACCTTGGCTGGAGTTTGCCAGCCCTCAAACAAACTGTCCTGCTTCACAGCAGCAGATGAAGGGGACTCGGCTGCAGCTGGGGAGGAACCAGGAGATTTCGTGGCTTTCCTCTGCTCCGAGCCCACCGGACGACGATGGCGAGAAACCGCCATCCAAGGCCCAAAGCTAGGCCCAGCCACTGGATGATCAGCTGCCGGAGACTAAGAAGATTGAGAACAGGGGCCGTTGAGGTGGAGGGAACGACAATGAGGGCAGATTCCATCCAGATATTCAAACTGGAACTGTTGCCAGAAAGGGGAGCTCGTTCCCTGAATCCTGACACCTGGCCGGAGAGGATGCCGGAGATCCACACGAAGACAAGCTCTGGCAAATCCTCCCCTTGATAGCATATGAGTAGCAGAGTCAGCATACAAGAATTCACCTGCCGGCTCCAAGATAACTCTCAGAACTTCCTCGTGCCAGAATTCAACAGGGAGAGATGGAAACCGCACCCAGAGGAGGGCAGAAGACACAGCATCCTCCGTCGGAACAAACTCTGGCCGCCACTGTTCAATGGCAACAGGCTGCCCATTGATCACCCAAGGCCGGCCGATCACCATTTCCTTCGATCCTGGGTCCTCAAATCAAAAAATATGGCAGCGATGGGCAAGACTCAGCGGCTGAATATCACTAGCTACGCCCGCTCACCGGAACTCCCTGATGAAGGCGTCAGGCGGAACCCAGCGCTGAAACGTGCAGGCTAGGATAGATTTCTCCCTCTAGCAGGAAGAAGACTCCTCCAGCGACGCAACAGGGATGCGAACCACATCCGGGAACCGACCCTCCAGCTCCAACACCTCCGCCGACGATGGGGAAGATGAAACCCAGACATAACCGGATGCCTGACCCTTGTGCCATGCCTTCGGGCCAGAGGATTCTCCAATCGCAGCCATCAGAGAAGTAGATCCCTCAAAGATGATCACTCAAAGAGGACAGATCACCGGAATCAGCCTGACACACCGGAGATCAGGCGAAGCACCCTCGCACTCACCAAACTTAAAGCAGAAACGAGACGAGCGCCGGAGCGAGAATTGCACGATTCTTAAAGCAAATAGTTATTTTAATTGCCTATTATTCTCCGCATCTATTAGATGAGAATTCAGATCTTAGGGACAAGGACTGTTTCCTATTGCTCAATCTGATTTCTAGGATTGGTTGAAAAAAAATGGCTTGAAATATTTATTAATGGAATGTAGTGCAATAAAAAAAATCAATAAATTTTGAACTTGATCAATTTAATAGCTTAAAAAATTATGCTGGAAACAGAGACGTTCCAGCAACATATTTATTAGAATCTAACTTTGATGTGGCTGATCAAGCCATGTTAGGGCTAACGGGAGGGGCGACTCATGGAACCTCGGTCTTGGACTCCAGATCCCCCTTGGCTTCGGACTCCAGGTCCCCCTCTGTTCCGAACTCCAGTCCTCCTTGGCCTCGAACTCCAAGTCCCCCTCGTCTCCGGACTCCAGATCCCTTTCGGCCTTGGACTCCAGGTCCCCTCGGCCTCGGGCTCTAGGTCCCCTTCGGCCTCGGACTCTAGGTCCCCTTCAGCCTCGGACTCCAAGGTCCCTCGACCTCGGACTCCAGGCCCCCTCGGCCTCGGACTGCAACCACCACGTGGCCTACTAACCATCCACAACCAACACATGGCCCACTAACCATCTGCAACCGCACATGGCTACTATCCATTACGGTGCACGCCTGACATGACTAGGCCCATCTACAACCTGCGGTGCCATGTCTGGTAGGGGGCTAACAGGGTGGGCCACCTCTGACATGCTCAGTGGTTGTTGCGACCTATCCTTGTTAGTCTTGTCGCATGTCCACTACCAAATAATAACGTCTCGAAATCAATAATCTTCCATAAGTGTGTAAACAGGACCTCCGGACAAGTATAAGAACCTTTGCTCATAACGAGAGAGGGGATCTGAACTCCAAGTTCTCTCTAGCTAAACCTTTTAACCTTTTCTTCACTGTTTTTCAAGTGGCTCACTTGAGCGTCGGAGGGTCCCCATCGATGCAACTGGTCCCCGAGGACTTTCTTACAGGAATCCCGTCAAGGAGGAGGTGTTAGAAGATTCCCCAAGCGTGCTCATGGTGCTTCAGGATCCTCTCCGTTACTCGACATTCGAGGAACGCGACTTGGCGGCAATATATTGGCGCGCCAGGAAGGGGGAGAAAGAGAAGCTACTTCGAACCAGCTAGTGACAGACTTTCCTTCCCCTAAGCAAGCAAGAAAATGGTGGTGACGCACAGCCAGGAGATTTCCACCAGCTGTGCTGGGGGCATCGCCAGAGAGTTGAGCAGCCGGAGACCAGTCTCCCAACTCTCCAAGCCGATGCCCCTGCACAGCCACCGCCATCACCTCAGGACGATCGAATCGCCGCCCTTACCATGCAAGTCCAATCACTTGTGGCGGCGGTCCAGGAGCTGCTGATGCGTGTCGTAGCGCAACAATTAAAACACCTTTATTTCACTAATAGGATAGCGAGAGTAAGGGATCGAATCCTCAGGGACTTTAGTGATTATCTTGAATTAAATTTATGCAATTAAAAATTTAAATAAAGAAATAATGAGAATAATTAAGATATGATCTATCTTAATGAGAGCATGGCTCATCCCTTTTAAGAATAGACCAGTCAAGAATTATTTTCACTTAAAAAGAATTTACTAAGAATTAAACATAAATAAATATTTTATTGTAAAGCATCCAAATACATAAAAATTAAAACTAAAAATAAATCTTCTTAAAAATTAAAACTAAAAAAATCTTCTTCCCTGACATCAAGAAGGCAGCAGCATCATGCAGGCAGTAGCAGAATATGCTCCAGACCGAACTCCCTGCTTCCTGAATCAGATTAGCACCTCCCAGAACTCTCTGAATCGAGGGAATGTCTTCCTGACTCCCGAGCGCATGATCGCCTCACGAACGCCTTCCTTCTTCCTCTGTTCGGGGGTTGATTTCACATCTGCCCAGCCAGAGCTATTTATAGATGCTCATACGCGGAGAGAACACAAAGAAATCACGGAGAGATCTGCCTCTCTGTTTCCATACCAGACGCGGCTTTCTAATTGTTTCAGATCTGATTCAAAGCCCGAATAGATGCGGATGATTTGTTTTCCTCATCCATGAATGCGGAGAAGACGCGGAGAGATCATGAACGTCAGTTTCTTTGCATGTTTCATGAATATAGAGAATGGCTGATTTCCTTCCAAATTTGAGATTCTTTCCCGATTCGGCATCCGAATGAAACGTGAAGAGATTTCAGATAGATAACGGATGATTCTCCTTCAAATTTGAGTCTTCAATCCAATTTATTTCCTGATTGGTTGGTGGAGTGATGGGATAGGAAGGGAAGAAAAATTGGAAGAGAAAAACGAATACATGAAATCTGCGATTAAACTCGGCAATTGGTTTACCGAGTTTCTTTTGAGATGCGTGCAGATAAAGATAAATCCTTGTAAATTTAATTTTGAGCTCATTTTAAGTCCAATTTGAGTGCCATTTGCATCATTGGACTCCTAAAATCGAGCTATTTAAGTTGATAAGATTTTACCTAAAATATTATGTAAAATATTTAAATATTAAATCATAATAGGTACTTTGACTTATTAATTAATAGGTTTATAATGATTATTTGTGCATTTATCACTCCCCCCAACTTGAATCTTACTCATCCTTGAGTAAATAAAGAATTAGAAATATGTACCAAGCTAGTCCAAGAATTGATAGTTATCTTACAATTCTAAAATCAAAAGATTTTCGGTTAGATCATAAAAGAGGTGCTTCATTGGATTATCAAGTTTACCCATTTAGTGATAAGTGTAGTCCATAAGAATTTATAGAAGTCTTCCTTCACCAACTTTTCACTTCTCTGTTTAAGTCCTCTAACTTAATTTGGGTTGGGTAATGTCTTTTTGTAATTTAGTTCCTTATTTATTTATTTATTTATATGTAAAGTCAGTGCAATGTCCTAACCCCTTGCTTTCTAATTAACCCTTGTAGCGAGCTTTAGGCCAATGGCTCCCAAACCAGTTGGTTTTAGGGCATTAGGTGTAAACACCCCTCGACTTACTGACTCGAGTCAAAAAGGCTTTAGGTAGGACTGACTTTACTTAGGTTCTTTTACATTCCACCTTTTTACGCGAACAACATCACTTTCTTAGGTGACGGGGCCCGGTTACTTAGTGAAAATGCTAAGAACCTAATTTATTAACTTTAAGAGATTTTTTTTTCTTTTTTTTTTGAATAACATTTTCACCCATACCCTTATTAAGTAGATTGTACTATTAAGATCAGGAGGGTCTGAAATTATTCTAAAAATTTTTGGGCTAAACCCTACCTTTTATTAGGTTTCTTAATAATTTATTCCTCAGTATCTAAATAATCTAACCATTAATTCATTAATAGACTGCTTGATTAACTTCAAATCGAGACAGAATTTGGTACACAAATCTGATTATAGTTTTACTCGAGGATTTACTTATTCTCCCCCCCCCAACTTAATTTCCATTGTCCCTAATGGAAGAAAAATTAATTTCAAGGAAAGATACTACCTGGTAGAGTATTTGAAGGTTGGAGGTTTCATTGTTGCCATCTTCTTTCAATCTACTTCTGTTGCTCTTCTCTGGTCATACTAAGAAAACAGAGAAAGTTAAAAATAACTAATAAACTGGGTTGCCTCCCAAGAGCGCTAAGTTTAAAGTCTTCAGCCAGACTGTGCTACTTATTATGATAGTGTTGGGTTCACAAGATCAATTGATTCAACAACTTCTCCATCATTAATTTCTTCTATATATGGTTTCAAACGTTGGCCATTTACTTTGAATGTATTTCCTTGCTTAGGTCTTTAAGCTCTACAGCTCCATAGGGAAATACTTGAGTTACTATAAAAGGTCCATTCCATCGTGAACGAAGTTTTTCAGGGAAAAGTGTAATCTTGAATTGTAAAGCCATACTTTTTGATTTGGTTCAAAAGTTTTTCTACTAATAAATTTGTCATGATATGCTTTGGTTCGTTCTTTATAAATTTTTGAGCTCTCATATGCATCATTTCGTAGCTCTTCTAACTCATTCAATTGAAGTTTTCTATTGACACCTGCATTTTTCATATCATAATTAAATTGCTTGATGGCCCAAAATGCACGGTGTTCTAATTCTACAGGTAAATGGCAGGCTTTTCCAAATACGAGCCGATAAGGAGACATTCCTATGGGAGTTTTAAATGCAGTACGATAAGCCCATAATGCATCATCCAAACGTTCTGACCAATCTTTCCTATCAGGTCTCACCGTTTTCTCAAGGATATGTTTAATTTCTCTATTTGATATTTCAACTTGGCCACTAGTTTGGGGATGATAAGGTGTAGCTACCTTATGAGTAATTCCATATTTGTTCATTAATCCTTCAAAGTGTCTATTCGTGAAATGTGTACCCCCATCACTAATTATAGCCCTTGGGCATCCAAAACGACTAAGGATATTATGCTGAATAAACTTGATTACAACTTTATGGTCATTGGTTCGAGTTGCCATGGCTTCAATCCATTTTGACACATAATCAACTGCCACTAGAATGTATTCGAATCCAAAAGAGGAAGGAAATGGGCCCATAAAATCAATACCCCATACATCAAAAATTTCTACAACCAAGATAGGGTTTAGGGGCATCATGTCTTTTCGAGATATATTTCCTGTTTGTTGACATTGGAGACAATTACGGCCAAATTCATGTGCATCTTTAAAAAGAGTTGGCCAATAAAACCCACTTTGTAGTACCTTTGCTGCAGTTTTCTTTCCACTAAAATGTCCTCCACAGGCAAGAGAATGACAGAAGTTAAGTATACTTTTGAATTCACTCTCGGGGACACATCGCCTAATCACCTGATCTGAACAGTACTTAAATAATTCAGGGTCTTCCCAAAAGTAATATTTGATTTGTGAGAAAAATCTATCTTTTTCTTGTTTTGTCCAGTGGGAAGGTACTTTTCCTGTTGCCAAATAATTCACAATGTGGGCAAACCAGGGAAGACTGCTATGGAAATTGAGAACAGTTGCTCATCAGGAAACTTATCTCTGATTATTTCTTTGTTGTATTCCACTGAGATCCTAGAGATATGATCTGCTACCATATTTTCAGAACCCTTCTTATCTAAGATTTCTAAGTCAAATTCTTGTAGTAGAAGGATCCATCTAATCAGTCTGGGTTTTGTATCCTTTTTTGATAAAAGATGCCTCAATGCTGCATGATCTGAATAAACTAAAACCTTAGACCCTAACAGATATGATCTAAACTTTTCTAGGGCAAACACAACTGCTAGTAATTCTTTTTCAGTGGTAGTATAGTTCATTTGTGCATCTGAAAGAGTTTTGCTAGCATAATAAATTACATGGGTTCTCGATTGAGTTTCTGTCCTAGAACTGCCCCTACAGCATAATCAGAAGCATCACACATGATTTCGAAAGGTATGGTCCAATCTGGGGGCTTGATAATTGGTGCAGTGGTCAAAGCAGTTCGAAGGATGTTATAGGCTGTTAGACAATCTTCATCAAAATTAAAAGAACTATCTTGGTCAACAAATTACACAATGGTCGAGAAATTTTACTGAAATCTTTGATGAAGTCTATAAAAACCAGCATGACCAAGGAAAGATCGTACTTGTTTAACTGAGGTTGGGGGTGGTAGATTTGAGATCAATTCAACCTTGGCTTTATCAACCTCAATACCTCTCTCTGAAACAATGTGTCCGAGCACAATTCCCTCACGAACCATAAAATGGCTCTTCTCCCAACTTAGGACTAAATTCATTTCCATACATCGTTTCAGTACCTTAGTCAAGTTCTCGAGGCAGCTATCAAATGATGCACCAAAACTGAAAAATCATCCATAAATATTTCAAAAATTGACCAATCATATCAGAAAATATGGCCAACATACATCGTTGAAAAGTGGCTGGTGCATTACAAAGACCAAATGGCATGCGTCTAAAGGCAAATGTTCCAAAGGGACAGTGAAGGTGGTCTTTTCTTGATCTGCAGGAAATACTGGGACTTGATTGTATCCTGAATATCCATCTAAGAAACAAAAGAAACTTTGTCCCGCTAGCCGTTCTAGAATTTGATCGATAAAAGGCAAAGGAAAGTGGTCTTTCCTAGTCACGCATTCAACTTTCGATAATCTATACACACTCTCCAACTAGTTGATGTGCGAGTAGGAATTGATTCACCCTTTTCATTTTTAATCACGGTAATACCCAATTTTTTAGGTACTACTTGGATTGGACTGACCCATTGACTATCTGAAATTGGATAAATAATACCAGCATCAAGCCATTTTACTACTTCTTTCTTAACAACATCCCTCATGGGATCTTGCGTTCATGGTTTGGCTTCAATTTCACTATGAATGTGGTGCATGCAAACGGAAGGGTCAATTCCCTTAAGATCAGCTATTGTCCATCCAATTGCCTCTTTATGTTCTTTAAGTACATCTACCAATTTATCTTCCTGCTCAGAGGTTAGGGTAGATGCAATGATTACTGGAAGGGTATCATTGGGTCCAAGGAATGAATATTTTAAGTCATCTGGAAGAGGTTTCAATTCTAGTTGGGTGGTTCTTCCAAGGATGGTATTAAAGGACTTGGTTTAGTTGGAAGTGGTTCATATTTTATAGTCCAAGGAGGGATGGTGTCAAACTTAGGTGGTTCTAATAACATGTTTATCTCTTTGGTGTACTCATCAATATCAAAGTCATCTATTCCAAAATGTGTAAGACATGTTTGTAAAGGATCCGAATCAAGCAAACTTTGGAATTTCTTATCTACTACTTCCTCTATCATGTTTACTTCATTTAAATCATACACAGGTGGTCCTTGGGAAGCATTAAAAATATTTAATCTCATCTTTTGTTTCCAAAAGATACATCCATCACACCTGTTCTACAATTTATACATGCATTAGCGGTAGCTAGAAAAGGTCTTCCAAGGATGATGGGAATTTGGTTAGGATTACCACTAGATTCCATATCTAACACAAGGAAGTCGACAGGAAAATAAAATTCATCCACCTTTACTAATACATCTTCCAATATTCCATGAGGTTCTTTGACTGATCTATCTGCCAATTGTAGTGTTACTGTCGTGGGTTTCAACTCTCCAAATCCGAATAACTCATACACTGAACTTGGGAGAAGGTTTACACTCGCACCCAAATCTAATAATGCTTTTTTGATTGTGAAGTTTCCTATGACACATGATATAATCGGGGTACCAGGATCTTTTAGTTTGGGTGGGGTTATTTGCTGAACAACTGAGCTGACTTGCTCAGTCAAATGGATCTTTTTTGGTATTTGTGTCTTGGCTTTCCGTTTTTGTGTGCATAGATCCTTCAAAAATTTGCATAAGCTGGAACTTGCTTGATAGCATCGAGAAGAGGTAAGTTTATTTGGACTTGCTTAAATAACTCAAGCATCTCATTCATTTTTATATTCTTCTTATCTGAAGCAAAGGAGATTCTAAAGCACTAGGGAATGGGGCTTTAGGTGTGATTGCTTGATCATTGAATTCCTTTTCTTCTTTATTTCTTCTCTTTTCTGGTTTAGCCACTTCTAATTTCTGGGTTGGTTCAGGTGGGTTCAATGTTTTTCCACTTCTTAGAGTCATGACTGATTTAGCATGTTCTGGGAATTTGTCAGGACTATTGGAACCCTCAGCCATGAATTGTCCTTTCGGGTTATCGATAGGCTGACTAGGTAACTTACCCTCCTCCCTTCTACTGAATGCTGTGGCTAATTGACCTATCTGAGTTTCTAGTTTTGCAATAGATTGTGTGTGGGAGTGAAGGATTTGAGTATTCATTTCTAGCCCTTTCAATGCTTGTAACACTTTGTCTTCGAAAGTAGGATGATTATTCGGTGGAGGTTGTGGGATGTTTGGGTATTGTGAATATGGCATGCTTCTAAAATTGGTTTCTTGATAATTAGGTCTGATGATGAATTGGTTACAGGTTGAGGTTTCCAAGAAAAATTTGGGTGATTTCAGCCAGGATTGTAAGTATTTGCAATGGATCATTTCCTGTTCTAGGAGCTAATCGGGTTTGGGCTTGGTGGGCTTGCTCTTGAACAAGCTCAGGAAATTGGTATGCAGCTGGACATTCACCTATAGAATGGGTTGGACTTGAACAAATTATACAGACCTCATGTAATTGAGTAGATGGGGAAGAGATGTTTCCAACTTGTAGAATTCGGTCAAGTTTATGGGATAATTCATCTACCTTAGTATAGATATCTGTAGAATGACCTATTTCATATATTCCACCTCTTTTAGGTTCTACGGGAGGGTCTCGACGAGCAACTGACATGTGATGTAATGAATTCTCACTCAATGTCTCAAAGAGTTGCCAAGCTTCATGTTCATTTTTAACATAAATGTCCCACCACATGAAGCATCAACCATTTGCCAATGCTTTTCTGATAATCCATCATAAAAGCACTGAACAGTTGCCATTTGGGTATGGCATGATGTGGACATTTTCTAATCAATTCTTTTAATCTCTCCATGTCTCATGGAACATCTTCCATCTAATCTGGGAAAAACTTGTTATGGCTTTTCTAATTTGATTCGTTTTTCCTATAGGAAATATTTCTTAAGAAACTCTCTCTGAAGATGATCCCAAGTTGAAATTATTACAGTATCTAATGAATTTAACCAATATTTGGCTTTATCTTTTAGGGAAAAGGGAATAACTTAAGCCTAAGTGCATCATCAGAAAAATTTTGAATTTTTACAGTTGAGCAAATTTCCAAGAATTCATCTAAGTGTTTGTAGGGATCCTCATTTGTAAGTCCATAAAAGATGGTAACATTTGGATTACACTTGACTTGATTTCATATTGAGTGGCCTCTACTGGAGGCACTTGAATGCAGGGAGAGTAGGTATACCTTGAAGGAGTAAAATACTCTTTTAACTGTCATGGTGATCATTTTCGTTATTAGGATCCATAATTCTAAGTCTGTTTGCTCTAAAGTTCTTTCTATTTCAGGATCTAGGGTATAGATTAGGTTGTAATGATCGGCGACCAAGCATACACCCTATCGGTGTACTCTAAAGCAAAAGTAATTCATTTTTTTTTCTAATGTAATAAAAGAAAAAGGAGAAGATTCTAAAAGAAGTATCCTAAGAGATTCCTGGAACTAAGAGGAATGAAGACTAATTTAATTAGGATTTAATAATTATTAGCAATCAGCTAACAAAGATTAAACTCTCTACCCTAAGCTTAACCTAAATCTAGACAGCTCCTAACTTCTAAGACCGCCTTGGAGCCCTCCAAGTCAAAAATTAGCTGATCAACTAGCTAGTTAAGAATAAGGTCAGTGGGGATCCCCTCATCGCTTACTAGGTAAGTGAACGGAACAATTAAGTAACCACTTTCCTCTCCTTTTCTAGACATCAGTTAAGCAGTCAATCTCGACCCGATCCAACTCTTTTGGATGCCTTGTCCTATTGAGCTCGAGTTCCTTAGGGGCTGACGTCTATTAATTTTAAAATTAAAGGCTTGGATCAATGCAAAATAAAGGATGTGGTTTATGGGCCAAGGAAGGGTGATCAACTCCCCACCTTATCTTGATTAGGGATATGTGCCCTAAAAATTAATTATGAAAATGCTATGCAACAAGCAGATGTCAAGCTCTTGAAGAAATTAATCTACTTTCCTTTTCTTTTTTTTTTAGATTTTGTGGTTAAGTTTCTAATTCCCTAATAAATTAGGAGGTGTCAATGGAAATATTTTGAGTTTTGCAAAAAATAAATTTACCTAAGTCAATCTATGCATAGAAAATAAATAAAATAATTTTTTTAATTTTTATTTTTATTATTTATATTTATTATTTAATTATTTATTTAAAAAAATTAATTATGTTTTATAGAAAGTGTCTTAGGGTTTTCCTTCAAGTTTTTTTTTAAGTTACGTTAATAAAAAAATTGATTAGGTTAAAAGTGAATTTGTGGTCAGAAGGAAAAAAAATTTTTTATGCTAAAAAGAAAATAAGAAAATTTAACAATTAAGGTAACTAAAAATAAGAATAAAATCAATAGAAAATTTTGATATTTTTTTTAAAAAAATTAATTTTAAATTTTTATATTTTTTTAAAATAACTACACTTAAGTCCCTGGCAACGGCGCCAAAATCTGATGCGTGTCGTAACGCAACGATTAAAACACCTTAATTTCGCTAATATGATAGCGAGAGTAAGGGATCAAATCCTCATGGATCTTGAATTAAATTTATGCAATTAGAAATTTAAATAAAGAGATAATGAGAATAATTAAGATATGATCTATCTTATTGAGAGCATGGCCCGTACCCATCCCTTTTAAGAATAGACCAGTCAAGAATTATTTTCACTTAAAAAGAATTCATTAAGAATTAAATATAAATAAATATTTTATTGTAAAGCATCCGAATACATAAAAATTAAAACTAAAAATAAATCTTCTTAAAAATTAAAACTAAAAAATCTTCTTCCCTGACATCAAGAAGAAGGCATCAGCATCATGAAGGCATAGCATAATATGCTCCAAACTGAACTCCCTGCTTCATGAATCAGATTAGCACCTACCAGAACTCTCTGAATCGAGGGAACGTCTTCCTGACTCCCGAGCGCACGAATGCCTCTTCTTCTTCCTCTGTTCGGGGGTTGATTTCACATCTGCCCAGCCAGAGCTATTTATAGATGCTCATACGCGGAGAGGACGTGAAGAGAATGCAGAGAAATCACAGAGAGATCAGCCTCTCTATTTCCATACCAGACGCAGCTTTCTAACGGTTTCAGATCTAATTCGAAGCCCGAATGGATGCGGACGATTTGTTTGCCTGATCCATGAACGCGGAGAAGACGCGGAGATATCATGAACGTCGGTTTCTTTGCATGTTTCATAAATATGGAGAATGGCTGATTTCCTTCCAAATTTGAGATCCTTTCCCGATTTGGCATTCGAAT
Organism: Calamus simplicifolius; assembly: GCA_900491605.1. Classification (NCBI taxonomy): domain Eukaryota; kingdom Viridiplantae; phylum Streptophyta; class Magnoliopsida; order Arecales; family Arecaceae; genus Calamus; species Calamus simplicifolius. The sequence goes on from UESW01004722.1 coordinate 489,518, forward strand.
GAAACGTGAAGAGATTTCGGATAAATAACGGATGATTCTCCTTCCAATTTGAGAGTCTTCAATCCAATTTATTTCCTGATTGGTTAGTGAAGTGATGGGATAGGAAAGGAAGAAAAATCGGAAGAGAAAAATGAATATTCAAAATCTACGATTGAACTCGGCAATTGATTTACCGAGTTTGCTTTGAGATACGTGCAGATAAAGATAAATCCTTGTAAATTTAATTTCGAGCTCTTTTAAGTCCGATTTAAGTGATGTTTGCATCGTTGGACTCCTAAAATTGAGCTCTTTAAGTTGATAAGCTTTTACCTAAAATATTATATAAAATATTTAAATATTAAATAAGAATAGGTTTTTTACTTATTAATTAATAGGTTTATGATGATTATTTGTGCGTTTATCAGCTGCAATAACAACCAGCGGTCGCGCAGTAGTACCCAAGGCTATCCTCTCCGGGCGTGGAGACAGTTTAACTCAGTCAATAGTCCAACCGCAGAACATCCCCTCACCGAGAGACCCACCGCTGCCACACCTCACCCAGGCATCACCATCAAGAGATCTCCAAAAGGCCCCGATCCCCTTCTCACCATACTAGTGCTTCTCCCAAGCGGCGGCATAGAAAGGAGACCGAGCGGGGGCATCATCATTGTTGCCACCCTTCCCCGTCTTCGAAATCTTCGTGGGAAGGGTCCTTTGACGATCAATCGCTCATCGGGCTGAGCGACGGCTAGATGAGTACAACCAGCGGCTGAAGGAGCTCAGCCGCAGAATCACCAACCCGTCGAAGGCATATCATGGAGGAGTCGATTTCAACCCGGTTCTAACTCCCTTAAATAAACCCCTACGATAGCACAACTGACCCCTTGGACCAATTGGAGAGCTACAAGGTCCTCATGCAACTCCAGGGGGCGACTGACTCCCTCATCTATATCGCCTTCCTTGCCACCCTTCGGAAGGCTGCCCGTGCTTGGTACTTTCGCCTATCGCCATGCAGCATCAACTTCTTCTGGCAGCTAGAGAGGGCCTTCCTAGCGCATTTTGATGCATACCAAAAGATTCCATGGGTGGCCGACAGCCTTTTCACCGTTCAGCAGAGGAGCGGTGAGTCGTTAAGAGACTTCATAGCCCGGTTCAAGGAGGCTGCACTTGAAGTCTACAATCTTAAAGACTCTGCGGCCACTCTGGCCTTAAAGTGAGGGCTCTGCCCATCCCGCTTCGCCTACTCCCTCGACAAGAAGCCCCCTGGTTCTTACGCTGAGTTGCTAAGCCGGGTATAGAAGTACATTCGCACCGACGATGTTGACTCATCTCAGTGCGAGGTGGTCAGGGGTCACAACAAGAAGCAGGCTTGCCTGGAGCCAACTGAGGCTCGTCCCAGAAGCCTCCTCACTGGCTGGACAACCGGACCCAAGCTCCCATCCCCAGGGAGGGGCCCTTCACCCCCCTACTGGCCCCGATATCCCATATCTTGATGGAAATCGGGGTGACTCGTATCTTCAGTGCCCTCCTCCCTTAAATCCAGGAGCCCCCCGCAACAAAAATTTCTACTGTCATTTCCATTGGGACCATGGCCACGACACAGAAGACTGTCACTAGCTGAAGAAGACGATTGAGGACCTCATCCAGTGCGGCCACCTGAGGAAATTTGTCTATAGGAGGAACCCGACTACACCGAGCCCACCAGCACCTCCACCTCCCTAGGTCAGCATCGATAATGCTCCAATTGAGAAGACCGTGGCCATGATTTTCTAGGGGATGGGCAGTACTTTCAAGAGGCCACGGGGGGATGAGGGGTTGGACTCTATAATTCCCTTTTCTAAAAGGGACCTAAAGGGGGTAGTTAATAATAATGATGATAGCGTCATCGTGTCTATGATGATCGCAAAACATCCTGTAAAGAGAATTTTGGTTGACAGTGGAAGTTCAGTCGATGTTCTCAGTTACGATGCTTTTGTTCGGATGAACTTGTCTTCCGGTTTCCTTCGGCCTGTGACCAAGCCCCTAATGGGCTTCACTAGAGACTCTATGAGGGTTGAGGGAGAAATCACTCTCCTAGTCACAGTCGAGATGCCGCCATGCCAAAGCACGATCTTTATGAATTTTCTAATCATTCGAGTTCCCTTGGCCTACAATGCCATCCTCGGAAGACCCGGTCTAAACCTCCTTGATGCCATCATCTCCACCAAGAAATTGTTGGTGAGATTTCCCACTAGTGAGGGAATCAGGGAGATGTGCGGGGAGTGGAACCCAATGTCGCTCTGCTATCATACGGCTCCTAGCCCCCAGAGGGTGATGGCTCAGCTGGTGCCTGAGTTGCTTGATCCCAGAGATTCGGAGAGGAGGGGGGAGCCAGCCGAGCATTTGTTGACCTTCCCATTGGGGGAGGATCCGGCGAGGATGATCCAAGTAGGAGCTCTTCTCCCCGAGGAAATGAGAGAATAGCTGCTCGCCTTCTTGCGAGCCAACTCGGACGTTTTCGCCTAGTTAGCGTCTGACATTCCAAGCATACCAACGGAGGTAATCACTCACAAACTCAACATCAATCCTGGATGCCGGCCAATTCAATAGAAGAAGAAAAGCTTCACCCCTGAGCGACAGAAGGCCATTGACGAGGAGGTCCATAAGCTAATTGCCGCCGGCCACATCTGAGAGGTGCATTACCAAGATTGGCTGGCCAATGTGGTGATGGTCCGCAAGGCCAGTGGGAGCTGAAGGATGTGCATTGACTTCACCAACCTCAACAAGGCATGCCCCAAAGATAGCTTCTCGCTACCCAGGATCGACTAGCTGGTGGATGCCATGTCTGGCCACGAGACCCTCAGCTTCATGGATGCCTTCTCCGAGTACAATAGATTAGGATGGACCCGGCGGACGAGGAAGCTACGTCATTTGTGACTAAGAAGGGTATCTACTGCTACAAGATAATGCCCTTCAGACTAAAGAATGCAGGGGCCGTATACCAAAGGCTAATGAACAAGGTCTTCAAGGATCAGATTGGGCGCAACATGGAGGTGTACGTGGATAACATGCTAACCAAAAGCACCTACGCCAGCGACCATGTTGCTGATCTAGCGAAGACCTTCGGCAATCTCTGCCGATTCCAGATGAAGCTGAACCCCCGCAAGTGCACTTTCGGGGTTATAGCAAGCAAGTTCCTGGGGTTCATGGTGACTCAGCGGGGGATCGAGGTGAACTCCAACAAGATCCGAGCCATCCTCAATATGAGGCCCCTGGCCAACAAAAAGGAGGTACAACATTTGATCGGAAGAGTGGCATCTCTGAGTTGTTTCCTGTCTGTTGGCCCAGATGACAACCCAAGAGGGGGGGGTGAATTGGGTTCTTTAAAAATTAGCCTTTTAAATTATTTAGCTTGAGATGAATGAAGGCAGATGCAAAGTAAATATAAATTGTAGTGAATAAAAGAGATAGAGAAAGAGACAATAGAACACGGCAAATACAAAAGATTTTATAGTGGTTCGGTGTATCCAACACCTACGTCCACTCCCAAGATTCACTTGGGTCCACACTATAATCACCCTAGATTACAGCAGAGTTGTTTTACAAGCTCACAACTCAAACTTATTATTTTCCGGACACACAACGAACCTAGCTGGTTTTCAAGTGCTCACCAGCACTAAAACCCTTAACCCAAGCTTAACCAAGCTTGAACTAAGGTAAGACTACCTCCTCTAGTTCAATCCCCAAGATTGAGCTAGACACAAAGAATAGAAATATTGTTTGTTTAGTTACAACGCTCCTTAATGAGCAGATAAACAATTGTAAGAATAGAGTTTAGATAAGCCTGATTTGCAGTTGATTGGCTTTGAGCTTTTCTTCTTTTCTTCAACTCCTTTGAAGTGTAGAACCAGGCCTCAGCTCGGATTCTTTACAGAAGATGTGTTGGAGTTGATTTGGGCTTTCTCTCTTTTCTTTGAGTGATGGAAATCTCTTGAGATGCTCTTGAATAGCACTTGGATTTTCTTCTGAAGCTTCCTTGGATTTGAGCTTGAACACAGAAGGAACTTCCTTTGATTTCACACTCTTTCTTTCACTCTATTTTGAATCACGGATTTTTTCAACTAAAGCTCTATTTTTTCGATTTTTCTCTTCTTTTTCTTTGAAATAAATATCTCTCTATTCGTCTCTCTTGGATTTGAAAACGGCTTCTCTATTTATAGATTCTGCAAAAATATAGCCGTTAGAAATAAAGAAAAATAGCCGTTAATCAAAAATTTTACCGTTGATGCTGAGTTGGCATTTGAAAAAATCTCGCCCAGATTTGCTGGAGTCGACTCATGCTTTTCCCGAGTCGGCTCGAGGTCGTGATACCAAAAATAGAATTGTTTAGAAAGTCACAGGGTCGACTCACCAAAAGTAAAGTGTCGACTCCTGAAAGTCGGGGGTCGACTCATGAAAAGTTGGGGTCGACTTGCGAAGTGCTCAGAAAAACACACCTCTGGTATCTGAGCGGAGTCGACTCGCACAATCATGGAGTCGGCTCGACAGAATCGGGGGTCGACTCATGAAATTACGTGGGTCGACTCGAGACAGATAGACATTTCTATTCTCTGAGGGGAGTCGACTCTGAAACTCAAGAGTCGGCTCCAGAACGTATCAAAAATCAGAATGTTTTTTGATTGACTTTAAAATCGTTCCAGATTCATTTTAAATCATTGTTTTGACTTGAATTCAATAAAATTGATATTAAGAATTAATTCAAGAAGTATTCCAAAAACTCATTGATTAATCTATGAATTATAAAATTTCTTTTTGAAAGCTTAAACATTGAGCTTAAAGTTACTTTCAAAATGATTAATGTCAAACTTTAACATTCTCATTGATTGTTCAAAATAAATTCATTGCATATGTATATAAACATATCACATCTTTTACAGTACTCATGGCTTTTGGTAATCATCAAAATCAAAAGGATTGGGGCATATAATTTTTCAATAATCTTCCAACAATCTCCCCCTTTTTGATGATGACAAAAACATTGAGTTTATGCATGATTGATTTGTGAATTTATTTTGTTTTCATAGATAGGCTTAGGCTCCCCCTGAATGAGGTAGCTCCCCCTATGAAACTCAATCATTCAATTAATTATCTCATTGATTAATTTGATTTTCTCATATGCATATTCAATCATAAAACTATAAAACTCTCCCCCTTTTTTGTTATCAACAAAAAGGTAGAGAAGCATAAACATTCATTCATTCGTTGATAGGAAGAATTACATTGAGTAATCAAAATTGACATTTCATTTCATCAAGGAGTCTAATACATCAAAGTGTCTAATACATTGATACCAAAATGTAAAACATAACAATAACTTCAATACATAGCAAGGATTGAAAATCTAATACATTAGAAATGAGTTCTAACAATCCTAGTCAAATGATCAACTATGTTCTTCATTCCATCTGATTGGATTTTTACATAGTCTTTTAGCTCTCATCCATGTTGGCCCAGATGGCAACCCAAGAGGGGGGGGGGGGTGAATTGGGTTCTTTAAAAAATTAGCCTTTTTAAAATAGTTTGCTTGAGATTAATGAAGGCAAATGCGAGGTAACTATAAAATGCAGTGAATAAGATAGAGATAGAGAAAGAGACAATAGAACACGGCAAACACAAAAGATTTTATAGTGGTTCGGTGTATCCAACACCTACGTCCACTCCCAAGATTCACTTGGGTCCACACTATAATCATCCTAGATTACAGCAGAGTTATTTTACAAGCTCACAACTCGAACTTATTGTTTTCCCAGACGCACAACGAACCCAGCTGGTTTTCAAGGGCTCACCAGCACAAAAACCCTAACCCAAGCTTAACCAAGCTTGAACCGAGGTAAAACTACCTCCTCTAGTTCAATCCCCCAGATTGAACTAGGCACATATAAAAATAAGTATTGTTTTTGAAATACAAAGCTCCTCAATGAGCAAATATACAAATTAAGAATAGCAAGGTTTAGAAAAGCCTGATTTGTAGATAGGTTGGCTTTTGAGCTTTTCTTCTTTTCTTCTTCTTCTTCTCCTTGCTGGATTGAATCAAGCCTCAGCTCCGATTCTTCATAGTTGAAGCAGTGGAGAAGAGTTTGAAAAGCAAGAAATGAATCTCCTTTCTCCAAGTTGGGAAATCCGCCAAGACTTTGATTTGAACGCTTTGGATTCCTCTTGAGCTTTTTGGAGTGGAGTGGATTTGAGCTAGAAGGTTTTCCTCTTCAAGATTCAAGCTCTCGGATTTTTGAAATGGGATTTTTCTATCTCAGATTTTCTCTCTTTTTCTTTCTATTTTCCATTCTTTTTTTTTGAATAATAGACTTCCCTTTTTATAGATTTCTTTCACACCATTTTTGAAAGAAAACTATCCGTTGGAGTGTACCTTGTATCAAAATATATCCGTTAGAAATAAGGTAAAATAGAAATATTACCGTTAGAGCTGATCTGGCAACTTGATTTTCATTCCAGGTGGGTTGGAGTCGACTCTAACTTTTCTGGAGTCGGCTCTAGCTCGAGGCATCTCAGAACGGTATTTCTGGAGTCGTCTCTGGCTTTTCTGGGGTCGACAAGAAACTTTTCCGGAGTCGACTCTAACTTACCCGGAGTCGACTCTAGGTCGGGGCCAGAAAAATCGACTTTCTGCTTCTTCTGTGAGAGTTGACTCTAACAGTCTCGGAGTCGACTCTAACGTCCGTGCCAGTTCCGGAGTCGGCTCTGTGATTCTCGAAGTCGACTCTAATGTCTGCAATTCTTACCTAGACATTAGATTCGATCCAGAACACTATGTAACTCCTGATTTTGATCATTCAATAGTCTTATAATCTGAAACACTAAATCAAAATCATCAGAGCCTTCAAAAGTTATACTCAAATAGTTTTGTTAATCATCAAAATCATCAATTGGGTCAACAATCCACAAAGGTGCAAGCAGTTAAAATTTATCTTGTAGCTCCGCATTGCACTTAGAGTAGGTTTCGCCATCTCCACAAATATCTTTAAGCTCTTCAAAAATGTTCTTGAGATCTCCACTTAAAGACTTTGACGAAGTGCTGAGAGTAGACTCAATTGTAGTGATTCTGTCATCCAATGAATATAGAGTTTCCTTTAGGTTCATGAACTTATGTTCAAACTCAGACTTTAATTTCTCTGACTGATCATCCAAAAGTCCTTTGAGTTGCTTTAATTGTAGTTCTGAGAAGCCAGCAGAAGAGGATGAAGCTTGATCAAATAATTGAGCGGGGGTAGGAGCAGGTGCAGAAGTAGGAGGGCTCGAAGGTGCAGGTGAATAGTGTCTAACTGATGGACCTGGTGCCTCAGCATCCTCAGCTCTATCTTCTACTAATCCTTTTCCCTCTCATCTCCCGTTTCTCTTAATAAAACCCATCTGATGAATGGTGGCCAAGCTGTAAAAGTCTGTATGCCTCAGGTTCCTCATTGGCTCACTGTCAGAAATAACAATCCCCTGACTTTGGAAGATCTTGGTGAGGATCATACCATAGGGCAAGCTAGATTTCCTCTTTCCTCCACATTCAGCAATATACCAAAGAATCATACTGGAAAGGTTGATAGGTTTGCCCGTAACAATAGCATCCATCACAAAAATGTCCCTTTCAGACACATAATCGAATCTTCCTATTTGGGAAAAGAATCCGACTACATATGTTATGAAGCAATCTTAGTTCTAGGGATAATTGGTTGGCAAAAACTTCCTCAAAACTGACAACTTCTCGGTTAAGTAATCTAGACAGAGCAGGGCTTCGGTCTTCCAAAGAAAATGTAGCAGTACCTGACATGGGTAGATCTAATAATCTTGACAGAAGCTCAACAGTCACAGAGATTCGGTTTCCTCTCACAGTGGTTATGAGACCATGATCTCCTCTAGACAAGTTCTTATAAAACTCCTTTACAAGAGCGGGATAAGTAGGGCAATCCAGGGAACAGATCTTCTCCCAACCCATTTCTATCAATTGTCTTCCTAATAAAAATCCCTCTGCCTCAAAAAGTTCAAAATCCACTTTTCTTCCCGTGGTAATGATTCTATCTGCTAATCTATCTACCTGAGAAGGAGCAGTGGCTGGAGAAGCATTGGGGGTTGAAGATGATGAAGTAGAATCCGTGCTTGGAGAAGGCTCACGGATCGGACGCCTCACCGTCTTCCTCACAGCTCTCTTCCTCTTCACACCGGCCGCAGCAAGATTGGAACCATGAGTTTTGGGTGCCATTGGTCGATTGGAAGGATTAATCAGTGATTTTGAGAATTTGGAAGGTCTGGAGATATTTTGGAGAGAGTATTTAAGAGATTGAAAGTTTGAAAAGAACGGCGAGTCGACTCTGCCCTAGATAAATCAACCTGGGACCACTTCGAGTCGGCTCGCGCAAAGCAAGGGGTCGACTCCGGACAGTCACAGAAAACCATCCCGAAGTGGAGTCGACTCGCGCCGAGAAGGGGTCGACCCGAGAGTTTCAGCAGAAACCAGGAGTCGACTCCGATACGCACCGAGTCGGCTCCGAGACCATTTCAGAGCAAAAACATGAAATTTCTGAAATGTGTCCGGAATTTGATCATGAAAATTGATAAAATAATCATTGAATATGAATGGATCAATTAGATATGAATTCTAGATAAGATTTCCTTAAAGATCAAGGATTTGAAAGAATCTTAGATAAAATTTCCTTAAGGGTTTTAAGTTCATTCTAATGGATCACAAATCTCTAACTCTCCTCTAAGATAACAGAATCTTTCTTCACTTAAAGGTTTTGTAAATATATCTGCTAATTGTTCTTCAGTGTTAACATAGTCAAGACATATTTCATTATTTGCAACATGTTCTCTTATAAAATGATATCTAATTTCTATGTGTTTGGTTCTTGAATGTTGAATTGGATTCTTTGTTAGATTAATTGCACTTGTGTTATCACATCTTATAGGCGTTTTATCAAGTGTGATACCATAGTCTTCAAGTTGTCGCTTAATCCATAGGATTTGAGCACAGCAACTTCCAGCTGCTACATATTCAGCTTCAGTAGTTGATAATGCAACTGAATTTTGCTTTTTGCTAAACCAGGAGATTAAGTTACTTCCTAAGAATTGGCATGCACCACTTGTGCTTTTTCTATCTAACTTACATCCAGCATAATCAGAATCAGTGTATGCAATCAGATTTAATGTGGAGTCTCTAGAATACCATAAACCTACATTTTTGTTCCACTTACATATCTTAGTATTCTTTTAACAGCAATTAAATGTGATTCTTTAGGTTCAGACTGAAATCTAGCACATAAGCAAACAGCAAACATTATATCTGGTCTACTTGCAGTTAAGTAAAGTAGGGATCCGATTATACCTCGATAATATTTTTGATCAATCTTCTTACCTTCTTCATCTTTGTCCAGCTTGCATGAAGGACTCATTGGTGTTCCGAGGGGTTTAATTGATTCCATACCAAACTTCTTTAGGATTTCTCTTGTGTATTTTGTTTGGTTGATGAAGATTCCCTCTTTTCTTTGTTTGATTTGGAGTCCAAGGAAGAAGTTGAGTTCTCCCATCATGCTCATTTCAAATTCTCCCTGCATCAACTTAGCAAACTCTTGACATAGAGTATTGTTAGTAGCACCGAAAATAATATCATCAACATATATTTGAACTACTAATAAATCTTACCTTTTCTTTTCAAAAACAGTGTTTTATCAATATTTCCTCTTATAAAATCATTTTCAATTAAAAATTTACTTAATCTATCATACCAAGCTCTAGGTGCTTGTTTCAAACCATATAATGCTTTGTGCAATTTAAAAACGTGATTTAAAAATTCATGATCTTCAAAACCTGGTGGTTGTTCTACATACTTCTTCATTTATAAATCCATTTAAAAAAGCACTTTTTACATCCATTTGAAATAAGTTAACATTCATATGACATGCAAATGCAAGTAATAGCCTAATGGCTTCTAATCTAGCTACTGGTGCAAAGGTTTCATCAAAATCAATGCCTTCTTCTTGATTATATCCTTTTGCAACTAATCTAGCTTTGTTCTAATTACTATGCCATTTTCATCTAGTTTATTTCTGAATATCCATTTTGATCCTATAACAGAATGATTTTTAGGTCTTTCAACTAAGGTCCATACATTATTTCTTGTAAATTGATTTAATTCTTCTTGCATTGCTAACATCCAATTATTATCTTTTTCAGCTTCTTCAATAGTCTTACGTTCAATTT